>ML279851.1:137064-253434 GCA_005239495.1 Nicotiana undulata | reverse complement strand
AGAACCCTGAATAGCTGGAGGGTGGTGTGAACCCTCTGGTAAGGCACTGAAATAGGAACTAGAAGGTTTCTGATGACTGGAATAACTGCTGGGTGCACCCTCGGTGGCTGGGGGACGATAGGAACGATCTTGCATAGCGCCGAACTGAGGCCTCGCTGAAATACCCCTGGGAGGTAGTGGAGGTGCTGAATATGAGGGCCTACTGAACTGGCCGCCTCCGAACTGACCTCTACCCCTAGCGGGAGCACCCCTGAAGTCACCTGTGAACCTGGCCCTCTCATCCTGCTGACCTGGCTGCCTTTGCTCCCTGCTCCTCATACGGTAGCCCTCAATCCGTCGGGTTATCTCGACTACAAGCTGGTATGGGGTACCCATCTCTACCTCTCTGGCCATAGAGGCCCTAATACCTAGATGCAAGCCTGCCACAAACTGCCGCACCCTCTCAGCATCAGTAGGCAATATAATAAGGGCATGGCGAGACAACTCGGAGAATCTAGCCTCGTAATTAGTCACTGACATCTCCCCCTGCTCTAGTCGCTCAAACTGACCCCGTAGCTCCTCCCTCTCAGAAGGTGGAATGTATCTGTCTAGAAACAACTGAGCGAACTGATCCCAGGTGACAGGAGGAGAATCTGCTGGCCTACTGAGAATATATGACTGCCACCACCTGCGAGCTCTGCCCTCTAACTGAAATGTGGTGAAATCCACTCCATGGGACTCCAAAATCCTCATGTTGTGCAGTCTGTCCCTGCACCTATCAATAAAATCCTGAGCATCCTCTCCCCGCTCACCCCCGAAGACTGGAGGGCGAAGTCGGGTCCATCTATCCAACATCTTCTGCTGGTCACCCTCTGCAACTGGCCTGGGCTCTGGGGCTGCTACTACGGGCTGAACCCCTCCCACGGGCGGTGTGCCCGGGGTGTGACGTGCTGCTGCTGCCTGACCTATGGCCTGAGCGGTAGGATTCTGGACTCCCCCTCCCGCCTGAGAAGTAGCAGGGTCGACTGGAAATAAACCATCCTGAGACATAGTGTCCATAAATCTCAGCATACGGCCCATGACCTCCTGGAAGCCTGGCCCCGTCATGAAATCCACTAGAGCAGGAGCTACTGGAGGAATCATCCTGCCATTCCATAATAGGGTCCTCTGGTGGTGCCACTGGCGTAGCTCTGGGACGCCCTCATCCCCTGCCTCGAGCAGGTGTTCTGCCCCTGCCCCTACCCCGACCTTGGGCTGCCGGGGCTGCGGCCTCTCCCGGACCAGGAACATTGGATGCACGCGTCCTCACCATATGTGAGAGAAATAGAAGAATAAGTTTGAGTACATCATAGATTGCACGACATGTTATGAATAAAGGGAAGTTTCCTAACACCCCATAGCCTCCCGAAGATAAGTACAGACGTCTCCATACCGATCTGCAAGACTCTACTGGGCCTGCCAGTGACTCGTGAGACTTTCGTGAACCTAGGGCTCTGATACCACGTTGTCACGACCCAAATCTCGATTCAGGTCGCGATGGAACCCAACGGCGAGGTTAGGCCAGCCAATATAGAAACACTAAGTGTTACCATTCCCCTTACGCAAATTTCCTCTTTTAACCAATTTTAAGCAGATATAAACATGATAATGGCGGTGATGTGAAATAAAACTGCAAGTGCGGAAAATCAACCAATAGCATGTCGCATAACATATGTACAGCCAATAACCCAAAATATACACCACGTGTGTACCAGGAACTAGTGTCACGAGTGCCATGGGAAACTACTGAATATACAATGACTACAATATATACAGGGTCTCAGTTTGAATAAAATGGACAGAGAATATAACAAAAGAACTCCAGGGTGCTGCTAGGAAGTCGCCGGGAAAGCAGCTCACCGTGAAGTATGACCACGCTATCAATATCTAGCACCGGCCTGATAGTCAGACGTGCCAGCCTCCGGACCTGTACAGTCAAGTACAGAAAAGAAAAGAAAGTGCAGCATGAGTACATATTAAATAAATATGTACCCAGTGAGTATCCCGCCTAAACTCGAAAAAGTAGTGACGAGAGGTCGACTCGCTACTCACTAAGGTCCAGCAGTGATAACATATGATAGAATATGATGAAATACAGTAGGCATGTAAGGGAAATAATCAACAAGTATATATATCAAAAGAAAACAATTTATGAACTAAACAATAAAGCACTTTCAAGGTAAGACCACCGAACGAAACAATAATCACAAATTCTTAGATCCGACGTGGCGTACGGCCCGCTCCCATAAGGTGCCTCTACACTCGCCGTGGCGCACGACCCGATCCCATATTCATTTCAATTTCTTTTAAACAATGCCGTGGCGTACGGTCTGATCCCATATATTTCATAATTTCTCAACACTGTCGTGGCGTACGGCCCGATCCCATATATATTCAATTACTTTCAACACTGTCGTGGCGTAGGGCCCGCTCCCATGTATTTCACAATTTCTTTTCAACTATGACGTGGCGTACGGCCCGATCCCATATATATTCAATTACTTTCAACACTGTCGTGGCGTAGGGCCCGCTCCCATGTATTTCACAATTTCTTTTCAACTATGACGTGGCGTACGGCCCGATCCCATATATTTTCAATTACTTTCAACACTGCCGTGGCGTACGGCCCGCTCCCATGTATTTCACAATTTCTTTTCAACTCTGCCGTGGCGTACGGCCCGATCCCATATATTTTCACAATTTCTACTTACCATAAGGCCTCAGAAGAATAACACGATGCTAAAACATAGTTTCATGGTACATATGGCGTCACAATAAATCATATGAAGCATTTCAAGGAAAACATATAAGGCATTACGAGAAAAACATATTTAAGGCATTACAAGAAAAGCGTTCAAGGCATTACGAGAAAGCATGTAAGGCATTACGAGAAACATACAAGGCATGGTGTGGGCCTAACTACCCGGACATAAAAATAATAGCCGCTACGTACGGACTCTCACCACTTGGCGCGTACGTAGCCCCCAAACAATTTACATATAGCATATACATCACCTATGGGGACAATTCCCTCTTACAAGGTTAGAAAGGAGACTCACCTCGTGTCGAATCTACCCCTCGGACCACAATTGCGCCCGAAACTCCGAACTCTATACCCGAGGACTCGCAACTAGTCAAAAGGTGTGAAATTAGATCAATGCATGCACAATGTGAGAAATTATCCTAGTTATTCAATAAAATCGCCATTCTTGACGAATTCCCAATTTCCAACCCCGGTCTCTCATGATCAAATTCCGAAAATTCTCGAAGGGATCACTCACCCATAGCCTAAGGATCACTAAGGTGTGATTTCTACTTGAATTCATGGCCTAAAATGGAAAGTTACAAAATCCTCAAGAACCCTAAAATTTCTACCTAATTCTATGATTTTTAGATGATTTAGTAGTGAATTTAACTAGGAATTAATGTTAAAGCTAGAAGATTATGGGGTTTAACTTACCTCTTACAGTGGGTGGTCGTGGGAGGTGCTGCCCAAACTTGGATTCTCTCTAATGGAAGTTGATGGTGGGTAAAAATGGAGGAAACCCATAATTTGGAAATTTAAAAGGGGCTAGCAACAGTGATTTCCGCACATGCAACCTTGGGATCGCAGGTGCAGTCCCGCACCTGCGAGAAAATCACCGCCCTTGCGGAAAAGGGAATGGGACCCTGGTATCGCGCCTGCGGAGAATGAGTCCGCGCCAGCGGTCCCACTCCTGCGGAAGAAGGGTCGCGCCTGCGATGGAGGTCGCACCTGCAACTGGGAGACCGCAGGTGCGGTCACACCAGAAGCAGCCACACCAGCAGTGAATTTTGCTGGTTTTTGGCCCCGTGCGGGGTCTGGGAAGCACCTGGGCCCACCCGAGCCCCTGTCCAAATATACCAACAAGTCTGTATTCATGATACGGACTCGCTCGAACTCCCGGAACATGGAAAACAACAACGAAACTCAAAATTCAACCCCAAAACCAAATTGAATCAAAACTAAGAACTTGAAATTCTAGAATTCACTTCAATGCGCCGAACTGGCCTAAACTATTCGGAATGACTTCAAATTTTGCAGACAAGTTATAAATGACATGACGGAACTATTCCCAATCTTGGAATTTTATTCGGACCTCGGGAACATAAAATCACCTTTCAAGCCAAATTTCAAATTCTTTAAAAACCTCAAACTTCATTAACTCCAATTTTCCTCGTTTTGATCCTAAACCAATCAAATCAAGTCCTTTTCTTATCAAATTTCGCAGATAACTTATATAACACATATTGAACCTGTTCCGAGCGCCGAAATCATAATATGGGCCCGGCAGCACAGGTTTCACATCAAGGTTCATTTTTATAAGCCTTTAATATTTTTATAAAACAATTTTCTTTGAAAATTCATTTCTCGGACTTGGGTCCTCGGAATTTGATTCCGGGCATACGCCCAAGTCCCATATTTTTCTACGGACCTTCTGGGACCGTCGAATCACGGATCCGGCTCCGTTTACCAAGAATGTTTACCAAAGTCAACTTTATTCAATTAATTTATCAAAAATTTAACTCTCAATCAAGTTTTCACATAAAGACTTCCCGGCTACGCGCCCGGGCTGCGCACGCACATTGAGGTGAGATTAATGGAGGCTTTTGGGGCCTCGGAACACAGTCAAAATTAGATGCACATGAGATGACCCCTTTTTGGGTCATCACACTCCAACTCTACTCATGCTTGGAATTAATCGAGTAGTCATCATTTTGTTCATCATAAGAAGTAAGTTTCTACCCCATTTTACCTTTATCCCCAGATTCTAGTTAAAATGGAACACACATAGGTTAGTTCTTGAAGGTAAGAGTTAAAAACCTTGCATGCATGTGATTAACTTACCATAATCTAGTAAAGGGAAGTAGGTTAGAGTAATATTCCACAAAAAGAGGTTATGCAATCAAAATGAACATATAGAGTTTGATAAAATGCCCACATGAGTCCAAGTCATATTCATGATTCATAATCCTCGGTTTAAATGAGTCACATTGTAAATTAGATTGAAGGCGCTAGAAGATCCGGTGATTTGGGATGGAACTTTAAGGAGAAATTCCAATTCGAGGTATGTATGGATAACTCTAATCTTCACAGGATAAACCCGTTGTGTTCACTTCCCGGTATGACTCTCTTGTTGATTATCTATGGAATTTAGGTGTTCTATGTGCCTAATTGAGGAATTCTTGATTCTATATTGTCCCATGCTGCTACCATGTTGTTATGTTATTTGAGTGTATAAATTGTGGTCATCATGTTCCCTTTTTACTATGTGTGTGATCCTATTATGTGATGGGTGTGGAAAAGTGTGAAAGGATGGACTGATATGGAATACAAATAAAGATATGGTAATGACATGAAATACGAATCAAGAGGTTAAATCGATATGAAACATGAATCTATGAATTGGATTGTTATGGAATATGGATTAAAGGATGGATTGTTGTGAAATACGAATCAAAGGATTATAATGATATGAAAGATTAATTAAAGAATGATATGTGTTGGGGATCAAAAAGGTTAAAACTGATGAAAGTGATCTAAAATATCCATGAATTGACCAGGAGAATGTCCTAGGGGTGAGATGGCCTATCCGATCTGGATGGGATCGGACTCCATGTTGTACCCATGGATGACTTGATATTGTGATATGATGATGATTATTTTCCTCACCGTTTCAGTTGAGATGGCCTAGGCGATCGGGCAGAGATCGGACTTTGTGTGCAGTGCATGTGGCACAGTGTTAGCCTAGCCGATTCGGGCAGAGATCGGACTCCGTGTAAACAAGCCACGGTGGTGATATGAGATGTGATGATATTCGGACCTCACCTAGGATGGCTTAGCCGATCGAGCAGAGATCGAACTTTGTGTGAAACCGACACGGTGGATCAGTAATAATAATAACAAGATAAAACTTAAAAGAGCATTAACCAAAAGATGGCAAAACAGGATGAGGGATGTGGGAATTCTTGTTTGTGTCTTCCCTTGTTTCGGTGTATCGTTGTATGATGCCTCTATTTGTGTTTGATTGTTGATGTTTATCGTATCTAGAGTAGGGTTATTCATATATACTAGTACTATTCAATGGTACTAACGTCCCTTTTTCCGGGGGCGCTACATCTTTTAAATGGATGTAGGTAGTTCTGTAGCAGGTAGCGCCGATCGCCGATAATGGTGCTTCCTCCTCCTTCCTTCTAACTGTTATGGTGAGCCCCACATCCTCTCGGGGCCGTGTATAGTTTATGTTGACTTCTTTTGTATATGTTGACTCTTTTGAGGTATAGCCGGGGCCTTGTTGCCGGAAAGTTTATATACACTCCTTTGTACTCTTAGAGGCTCCGTAGACACTATGTGGGTTGTAAATATATTTTGGGTAGTTGTTATACTTACTCGTAATCGTGGTCCCATATCGGGAATGTTGTACTTAGTATGTATGTTTTGGTAAGATCTAATGTTAATACGTTAAAAGAGGAAAAATGGACTTTATGTTGTGAATCCACACTTTTGATTTTCTCTCACTATTTCATATGAATAATGTATGCCGTAAACACGGGGAAACGCATTGGTTAGGAAAGGAAAATCAGGTTCGCTTGACTGGGTTCATTCGGTTAGGCGACGGTCACGTCCCTCGATTTTAGGGCGTGACAGAAGGTCGCGTTCGCGTTGCTTTGTGAGCTTGTTATCGGCGATCGCGTGTGTGTTTCCGCGATCGAATAAGGTAAGTTGTGGGGCAGTCCATTTTTTTGTGCTTCGCAATCGCGAGGCAAATTTCGCAATCGCGATGAAGGAAATATCTGTACAGAATGTTTAAGTTCAAAAATGAGGGCTTATTCTATTTTTGCAAAAATCCATTAATGAGCTCGGGAGAAGGAGGAGATTGAAGAGATATTCAGTAGAGTTCTTGAGGTAAGTGTTCTTCAATCATATTTGGGTTAATTCCATGATTTAGCCTTGATTTTTATCACTTAATTTGAGGAATTAGAGTGGAAATTAGGGGAAAATGGGAGGAAAGCTTGAGAATTTCTTCTGATGATTTGAGTGGGCAATTGAGGTCGGATTTTGGTAAATTTGATATGCGTTAACTCGTGAGGGAATACGGATTCTAGTTTTATGATTTGTGTCGAATTTCGAGACGTGGGCCCAGGGGTCGGGTTTGGCCAATTTCGGGAATTGTGCCTAATTTTGATAGTTTTCGAATGGGCTTCGTCTCCCTAGCATATTTCGATGTTATTAATCTGATTTTGATAGACTCGGAGCATTTGGGAGACGATTCGATAGGTTATAGCATCGCGGAGTAGTTTTCAGATCGGTTTGAGGTAAGTGATGACTGTAAATTTTGTCTTGAGGGTATGAAACCCCGGACTCATTATTTTGTTTCTCAATACTTTGTTATGACGCACAAGCTAGATGACGAGTGTGTGGCGTGCACTGATTTGGGGATTTGGACTTGATCCTTCCTGTTGCAACTATTGAGTTGCGTATTTACTTCAAATCATATGTTAAATCGTGTTTTCAGACTATTGCTATATTTGGGTTGTATGGCATGTTAGGGGCCTTGTGCCGACCTGTTTAGACCCTTTGGGAGATGTTTACTATTTTTCCTCACTGTGTTAACTTATGATTTACACTCAGTCATATAATGCTTAACTGATTTCAAAACTCAGTCTTATTTACACTATTTTGAGATATAAAATGATATTTTGGGTCGAGTACCCCGTTTTACTAATAGCCCGAGTGGCTTTTGAGAGGTTTCTAACTGAGTGAGGCCGAGGACCTATGTTGTGAGGATATTATGGGATTTTTGATGACTGAGTGAGGCTGAGTGCCTGATTTGTGAGGACATGATATGCGATCGGGCTGCACGCCGCAGCATGTTATTAATGGACCGAGTGCCAGAGTGATTTATGCCACGAGATGGCTTGATATTAGTGCTTGGGTTGTAGAAGCCCCTCCAGAGTCTGTACACCCCCAGAGAGCGCAGGTACCTACTGAGTGCAAGTGACGAGTGCCAAGTGCCGAGTGATTCTGAGGCATGAGTGGCTGTGAGGTTGCCCGAGGGGCTGATTATGTGTGATGGTGAGGCATGATGAGGGACATATTCTGAATAATGTTATGCCTGAGGGGCGGTTTATTATTCATGTTTCTGCCTGAGTGGCTACTTATGATTCATATCCTTTTTACACTACATTTCTTAGACATTTTTGTGAAAGTGTTGGAAATCACACTTTTCCAAGGGTCTTTACTGAAATTGGCTTTTTAAGCATGATGATTTAACGTATATATTGTTGGAAAGTATGATTGTGCTTATTGTGAAATGATGATTTGACTTTATGTGTTTCTTACTTTTCAGACCTAATTTATTTTCATTACTACTGAGTTGGCGTATTCACATTACTCCCTGCACCTTGTGTGCAGATCTAGGTGCTAGGGCAGAGTGAGCTGTTTATCTGTTCCGGAGATTTCTAGGAGTTTTGCGAGGTAGCTGCACGCGTCCGCAACCCTGTTTCCTCCTGCTTAGTATTATAGAGTTTAATTTTCTTTTCCAGACTTGTATATTCTCTTTAGATGCTCATGACCAGTGACTCCGGGACCTTGGGGTTGTATTTAATATTCGGTGTAGCTTTATGTGCTTAAAATGATTAAACGAAACCTGTATGGATTACTAGACTAGTAATGATATAAATGAAAGTTTCTTTACGTTTTGAGTATTAGTTTGGCTGGCCTAGTTCCACGATAGGCGCCATCACGACTAGTTTAGATTTGGGGTCGTGACAGATCAACACCTCTTACCATATAAAGCCTCGTACGGAGCCATCTGGATACTCGAATGATAACTATTATTATATGCAAACTTCGCGAGCGGCAGAAACTGGTCCCATGAACCCCTAAAATCAATGACACAGGCACGCAGCATATACTCTAGGATCTGAATAGTACACTCTGACTGCCTGTCGGTCTGAGGATGAAATGTTGTGCTCAACTCAACCTGAGTACCCAACTCTCTCTGCACGACTCTCCAAAACTGAGATATGAACTGAGTACCTCTGTCGGAAATGATAGAAACTGGAACCCCATGTAATCGGACAATCTCCCTGATATAAATCTTAGCTAACCTCTCTGAAGAATAAGTAGTACCAACAGAAATGAAGTGAGCGGACTTGGTCAGCCGATCCACAATAACCCATATAGCATCAAACCTCCTCGGAATCCGTGGTAGTCCAACTAAAAAGTTCATGGTGATCCGCTCCCACTTCCACTCCGAAATATCTAACCTCTGAAGTAATCCACCTAGTCTCAAGTGCTCATACTTAACCTGCTGACAGTTGAGACACCGAGCCACAAACTCAACAATATCCTTCCTCATCCGCCTCCACCACTAATGTTGTCTCAGATCCTAATACTTCTTCGCGGCACCCGGATGGATGGAATACCGCTAGCTATGAGCCTCTACTAAAATCAACTCTCGAAGGACATCCACATTAGGCATACAAATCCGGTCATGCATCCTCATAACTCCATCATCACCAATAACTATATCCCTGGCATCACCTCGACGGACCATGTCCTAAAGAACTAGTAAGTGTGGGTCATCATACCGGCGTGCTCTAATCTGATCATAAAGAAAACTTGGAGGCTACACAAGCCAATACTTGTGGGGGCTCTGATAAATCCAATCTCACCAACTGACCCGCTAAAGCCTGAACATCAAGTGCTAAAGGTCGGTCTGCTGCTGGAAGGTAGGCTAGACTCCCCAAACTCTCTGCTCTGCGACTCAAGGCATGGGCCACTACATTGGCCTTCCCCGGATAATATAGAATAGTGAGATCATAATCCTTGAGAAGCTCTAACCATCTCCTCTGAGGCAAATTCAGATCCTTCTGCTTAAGCAGATACTGCAAACTACGGTGATCAGTGAAAATCTCACAATGTACTCCATACAAATAATGACGCCAAATCATCAAGGCGTGGACAATGGGTGCTAGCTAAAGATCGTGCACCGGATAATTCTTCTCGTGCACCTTCAACTGTCTGGACACGTAGACAATCACCCTACCGTCTTGCATCAATACCGCTCCAAGGCAGCCTCTCGAGGCATCACAGTAGACTGTATAAACCTGAACCCGTAGGCAAAACCAACATCGGAGCTGTAGTCAAAGCTGACTTGAGCTTCTGAAAACTCTCCTTACACTCCTGAATCCACCTGAATGGAGCACCCTTCTGGGTCAGTCTGGTCATAGGTGCTGCAATAGATGAAAATCCCTCTACAAAATGGCGATAGTACCCTGCCAAACCAAGGAAACTGCGGATCGCGGTAGCTGATGATGGTCTAGGCAAACTCTGCACCGCCTCCACCTTCTTCGGATCTACTTTGATACCATCCCAAAACACCACATGGCCCAAGAATGCCACTAAATCTAGTCAGAAGTCACACTTCGAAAACTTTGCATACAACCTCTTCTCCCTGAGAGTCTGAAGCACGATCCTCAAATGCTGCTCATGATCCTCCTGAGATCGGGAATATACCAAGATGTCGTCAATAAACACGATGACGAAGGATTAAGGTAAGGCAGAACACACTGTGCATCAAGTGCATAAAGGCTGCTGGGGTATTGGTCATCCCAAATGACATGACAAGAAACTCATAATGACCATATCTAGTCCTGAAGGCAGTCTTCGGGATGTCAAAATCCCGAATCTTTAACTGGTGATACCCGGATCTCACGTCAATCTTAGAGAACACTTCTGCTCCCTGAAGCTGGTCAAAGAAATCATCAATACGAGGAAAAGGATACCGGTATACTTTTGACCATAATTACCCTACTTATAAAATCTTTAAACATAAATATATATACTTCTATATTTGTTAACAATAGTATTTGTTAAGAAGAAGAAAACTAATTTGATTTGAAGTTTCATTTTAAAAATGTTATGTCTTTTTAATAAGTATTTAATTAAATATTTTTTTGTGTTTGAGTTTATTCAACCGATATATGATGTGTGGAAGTTGTTTTGTGCGGAAAAGTAATTGTTATTTGTAGAAACCCCAAAAATCAAAACGTTAAATTACCAAAAATTCTTTTAAATAACTTAAATACCCTACTTTTAATTATATAAATATTATCTAATAATTAATGTTTATTAAATAGATCGGGAAGAGAAGAAAACTATGTGATGTGTCTTTTCCCAAAAGTTGTGTTCATTCAATATCGTAACTAACTACTTCTTCTAACACAAATGCCACAAGTATAAATGCATAATAATATATATATAATACTTGATATACAAATACCCTGCAATTCTTTTTTATATCTACAAAGTTAAACATGCATATTAACTATATGTTAACGGTAGTGATCACTTTCTCAACCTTTTATCTTTAAAGTTCAAGAATAAAAACGTAGATAAAATGTTACTGCCATTAGCATTTAAACAATTATTGTAACTTTTCCATGATTTTTATATTAGCTTTGTTAATTTTGTTAATAATTATACTATTTGCTCAAAAAATACAAACTATGGAGTACCATTGTTTTATTATGGTGACTCATATATCTAAGTTTGATATTTGTCATTGTTTACTTTTGGTAACTAACTAATTGGTTAGGATGCTAAGTCAATAGGTTAATACCCATTACACAAGGAAAGTTTCCAATCAGAATATATTTTTTCTTTTTATGTATCAAGTTCTTATTTTACTCTCTATTTGGTGGGAGATAGAGGAGATTTTTGTTGCTCTGCTAAGTTAAGTTTCTATTGTAGAAGGTGGCAAACAATGACCAAATGTTTTAGTTGAGATTTAAAAAATTTTAAATTCTCGAAGTGTGCGTAGAGAAACTACAATATCACGATTTCTTATTCGAGAATTTCATGTTTGCAGAAAAAGCAAAAGTAATGTATCCTATATATGATGTTGTGATGATGAACTTTGTAACGATCCGGCATGTCGTTACGTAGAACCTGCATTATAATTACTGTTATTGCCTTGTTACGGGTTTGTTATATTGTTATTGATGTGTTAGAGTTGGTAGGCTTGAAATCAGAATGGTCGTAGTGAGAGTTTAGTCACTTGGTCTTTAAAAATAGCCTTAAAGTTGGAAAAGTCAACTGAGAGTTGACTTACTGGTAAACAACCCCGGAATACGGATTTTATGGCTCGGATAGCTTCGTTAGGTGATTTGGGACTTAGGAGTATGTTCAGAATATTCTTGTGATGTCCGGTGTAGAATTAGGCTTGAATTGGCGAAAGTTTATTTTTTGTGATTTCCGGTCGGCAGTGGAAAATAGGCTATCGGGGTCGGAATGGAATTCCGACAGTTAGAACAGGTTCGTAATGCCATTGTGGATATGTCTGCAAAATTTCAGGTCAATCGGAGTTGTTTTGGGAAGTTTTGGCATCGTTGGTGGATTTTAGAAATTTTAAAGTTGTTAAGCTTGAATCCGATGTGATTTTGGTGCTTTGATGTTAGTTTTGGTGTTTTGAGAGTGCAACTAAGTTTGAATGATCATTTATGATGTGTTGGTAAATTTAGTTGGGGTCCCGAGGGTCTCGGGATTGATTTCGGATGGTTAACGGATGTTTTGAACTTGCTAAAATGCAGCTCCAGCTGATGGTGCTGGTGTAACCGTCCCTGCGAAAGTTTGACCATAGGTGCGGGCCCACAGGAGCGAGCAAAGCTCCGCAGATGCGGAAGTTGACCAGCTGAGGGAAATCTGCAGGTGCGAGGTATTTTCCACACCTACGATGCCGCAGATGCGGAAGGACCAGCGCAGGTGCGGAGGCTGAGATTCGAGGGTGCGCCACGGGTGCGGACCTAGGACCGCAGGTGCGGGTCCGCATGTGCGCTTAAGTGGCCGCAAGTGCGGAACCACTGTTCAGAAAGTATATTAGCAAGCCTTCGCGAATTTTAACCCTTTTTCCACCATTGTTGTACAGGCTATCGGGGTCGGAATGGAATTCCGACAGTTAGAACAGGTTCGTAATGCCATTGTGGATATGTCTGCAAAATTTCAGGTCAATCGGAGTTGTTTTGGGAAGTTTTGGCATCGTTGGTGGATTTTAGAAATTTCAAAGTTCTTAAGCTTGAATCCGATGTGATTTTGGTGCTTTGATGTTAGTTTTGGTGTTTTGAGAGTGCAACTAAGTTTGAATGATCATTTATGATGTGTTGGTAATTTAGTTGGGGTCCCGAGGGTCTCGGGATTGATTTCGGATGGTTAACGGATATTTTGAACTTGCTAAAATGCAGCTCCAGCTGATGGTGCTGGTGTAACCGTCCCTGCGAAAGTTTGACCATAGGTGCGGGCCCACAGGAGCGAGCAAAGCTCCGCAGATGCGGAAGTTGACCAGCTGAGGGAAATCTGCAGGTGCGAGGTATTTTCCACACCTACGATGCCGCAGATGCGGAAGGACCAGCGCAGGTGCGGAGGCTGAGATTCGAGGGTGCGCCACGGGTGCGGACCTAGGACCGCAGGTGCGGGTCCGCATGTGCGCTTAAGTGGCCGCAAGTGCGGAACCACTGTTCAAAAAGTATATTAGCAAGCCTTCGCGAATTTTAACCCTTTTTCCACCATTGTTGTACGGGTTCCGAGGTTTTTGAGGGATTTTGAAGAGGGAAACGTTGGTGCATCATTGAGGTAAGCTTTTTGGACTTAGTAACTCGATTATAGGTGATTTAAGACCTTAATATCAGTGTAAATTCATGAAAATCAGTAGAAAAAGGGGGAGTTAGGGCTTGAGATTATGAGACCTTTAGGGGTCGATTTGAGGGGTCAAACGGACTCCGATTTTAGCGTTATTTATATGTACGAACTCGTGATATGACGAAGAAAATTTTAGTATAAACATTTCTGAGTTGCGAGACGCAGGCCTGGGGGTCGGGCTTTAGAAAATTTCGTGTTTTAAGCTATAACTGATATTTTTCAATTGGAATTCATTCCTTAAGCATAATTTGATGATAAAAATCTGAACTTGGTAGATTTGGAGCGCTCGGAGGTTGATACGAGAGGCAAGCATATTGCGGAATAGTTTGAGGTAAGTAATGTCTTTAAATCTCGTCCTGAGGGTATGAAACCCCGAACTCTGCACCCTTTCACGGGTTTTGAAATGCAAAGATTGGAACTTTGGAAATATATTCCATATTTAGGCAACTATTGAGTTGCGAAACCGATTTTAAAGTCTATTCTTAATAGTATTGATATACTTTGATATGATTTGGGTTGTAAGCCATGTTTGGGGCCTAGTGCCGATCTGTTTACCACTTGGGGGATGTTTTACTATTTTCCTCACTGATATGTTATGATTTTCACTTAGTCTTTTGTTGATTATTGTTTTGACACTCAAAGTATGTTGATACTATTTCTTGAAAAATGAAACACTGTTTTGGGTCGAGAACCCGGTATATTTATTGCCTGAGGAGCATGTTGAGAGTGTCTGACTGAGTGAGACTGCGGGTCAATATTGTGAAGATGATATGATATGAGAGAGGCCAAGGTCCAATATTGTGAGTGATTTATGCCATGATGTATCTTGTTATAGCGCTTGGGCTGTAGGAGCCCCTCAGGAGTCTGTACACACCCACAGTGAGCGTAGGTACCTAATGAGTGATGTTGCCCGCGGGACTGATACTAAGTGATTGTGAGATTGCCTGATGGGCTAATATTGAGTGACTGTGAGGTTGCCTGATGGGCTAATATTGAAGTGACTGTGAGGTTGCCTGATGGGATGATATTGAGATTGTTATGAGAAATGATTATGGCCCGAGAGGCAGATTTATTATGATTTTACTGAGTTTTTGAACTATGATTCACTTCGTTTCTAACTGATTTTTACTGAGAGTTTTATTGAAATTATACTTGTTTCAAGGGATTTTTGAAAATTGGTTTTCGAACTTATTATTTGATGAATACTTTATGGTGACCTGGTGTTTTACTGGTTTTTTGAATTGGTGTATCTGTGCTGTATGTTTTATATTTCTCAGACTGCGATTTATTTTCATTACTACTGAGTTGGCGTACTCATCATTACTCCCTGTGCCTCTGTGCACAGATCCAGGTACCGATTTGGAGCAGTAGTTGTCTTGTTCATTAGCAGCAGCTTTGCGGGATTTCGAGGTAACTTCTCCATTTTCCTTACTTATTTAGTTTTAGCATCTCATTCCTAGACTTTATTTAAGGCATTAGTAGACTTAGTTTATTTCTTAGATGCTCGTGACCATGTTGACTCCAGTCTTGGGATGTTTTGTTTAGAGTTGTTTAGACTATTATTGGGACGCTAAGACTTAAAGAATTTATTTATGATATGTTTGCCGTTTATTATTGAATTATGAATTATTATAATAGAACAAATGCGTAGTAATATGATGGTTGGCTAACCTAGTTCCACGATAGGCGTCATCACAGCCTGTTAGGATTTGGGGTCGTGACAAACTTATGTTGGAGAAGCCACAAGGTAAGTTTCAATATTTTATCAATATTTTGGTATTATATCAAGTGATCTTACGTTCGCGCAAACGCTTGACACAAACAAAAGATCCTAAAAAGGAAGTCAAAGAAGGGCGAAGAAAACGCTAAATTTTATTTTGGTTCATTTACTTTATTATGTGGAATATTCTTAGACTGAAACGGTAACTATGTCAGATATATCTTAATATGATGAACACCTTTATAAACATGAGCAATCAACAATTGCTATAATAAAAAGTTGATGAGATTATTAGACCCTAGGTTGTGCTTTTAATTTTTTAACTATATACTCAATTGCAAGAGAAACGACACTAAATAGAGATAATTAGCACAAATAGGAGGTTTAGAAGAACTAATGAAACATGTGAATGCACTTTATCTAGAAAGATATTAACCTTCTCATAATTAAATCGATGGTGACTTTAATAATGTGAACGAAAGTGACCATGACCAGGTTTAAGATAGTTGATTATATAATTTAGAATTCACATTCACTACTTAATCAAAGTTTTATTGTGACATAATTCGCATGTAATTTACAAACAAATCTTTCATCTCTAGGTAACTTATATAAGAATTTAAAATCTATAAATAACTTACTTGGGAATTTACATATTTCTTTACACACAGGCCAGAGCTAGCCCTTCAGCTACGGGTTCAGCCGAATCTAGTAGATTTGATCCAAACCCTATATTTATCTTAAAAATTCATTGAATATGCGAAAATTATTAAGTTAGAACCAGTCACTTAAAAAAATAGAATTCTCAACCCATGAGCTTCAAATCCTAGCTCCGCCTACATGTGCCAATTTGACGTTACACTTTCAAGAGAGATATTAATATTGACCAACAAGAGTCTTAATCATGAAAGAAATTAATTGAAACGGATGAAAGCAAATTACATTAAGAATATCATCTATAAGAAAATATCGGTTGAGATACGCTTCATTACATATTTGTACCTTATAAAATCAAAATAAGTAAGAAAAACATATGTACCTAACTAAAACTTAATTATTCATCTTCACAGATTTAGATGATATCCAATCATCTTGACTACAACAAACAAGTCATCATTCAACGATCAACATTAATCATTTATAGAAACTTGCACTTTATTCATTTGTATATGATTAATTATTGAAATCTTTATTTTGGTTATATTGAATTAATTTATAAAATCAAATAGAATATGACTCAGTATTGAGAAACTAATATATATATAATTGTGATAATCTGTACGATTCTATATCCCATTTATAAAATTATACCGGGTATATTGGTGATCAATCAATTTCATATAAGTATTTGGTTATTTGGGTGTCAGTAAACCTTTGCCATGAACATAAAGTTGCATTAGCGTATGTTTTCTAAGGTCAGGCAGTCAAAGATGAATTTAGTAAATGCCGGCTGGGGAAAAAATGGGAACTTTTTCCTTTTCACTTTTTTGCTCTATGTTTCAAAGGGTTCCATAGAAGCTAGAAATTGATATAAGGTCAACATTTAAAGTACCATACGTCATAATTTAAAATTAAGGCTGGTCATCCCCTTTCTTCCGGTTTCCTATGTTATCATAAGTAAGTCATAGCATAATATTAGCCATATGTTTAACAAGGACAATTCTTTTAACACGTTGTCGGTTGTTCAGTAAATCATGTTAAATGATCACTTATCATAAGATTCAATGTCTCTGAACTTGTTTAAGGATAACTTTTTTGTATCCTAATCTTTCAAAGAATATTGTTGTAGGATTCTCATAATAGTTTTTCAGCAGTCACCGCTAATATAAAGTTCCATAACAAATTAGCATGATTATCACAATTTCAGATTTTTTTTAATAACTTTTTCTTTTTATATAAAGTTACCCAGACAGTTGTCTAGGTTGTGTTGTATTAAAAAAAGTGCAAGAGGGGGGCTGGACCTTACCTCGAAAATACAACAACGGCGATGTAATCACCCCAAAATCAGGACAGGAGAATCATATATATACACCCTCCTTCCTGAAACTAAAAACAAAATTAACTAACAAAGAAATTTCATACTTTGTTCATACCACTAAAGGCATTGTTGGAATGAATGAAACACCCTTCTATGATTTGTGGTGGTAGCCAACTTAGCAAGACAATCCGCTACTTGATTACCTTCTCTGAAGCAATGTCTGACAGTAGCTCTGGTTTGTTTAACTATGAGGAAAGTTCTGTCTATCACTTTTTTCATCTTCACATTGGTTGTATCTCCTTCCGCCAGCATATCTACAATGAACTATGAGTCCAGTTCGAGAGAAAAATTAGTATATCCATTTTGATTGCACCATTTCCTCCAAACTCTGCTTCCTTAGCCTCATCCATGGTATTACTATCACAGCTGATAGAAATAGAAAATGTCATAATCAGATCCCCTTGACTATCCCTGACCACCCCTCCAATGCCTGCCTTGCCATTTTCTTTGCAGAAACTACCAGCCGTATTAATCTGGACAATGCCGGGTAGAGGGAATTCCCATTAACTTGTATCCATTTTTGGGGTGGTCTGAGTCTCTCAATTTTATCACATAATAGAGGCCATTCCATTTGAGTATGATCACTGGGAACAATGTTAGCGATGACAACTTTCAAAGTCCAAATGGTTTGGTGTCTCGTAGTGTTCAACTGAAACTTCTTTTGTTTTCCATATCTGCACACATTCCTTTGTTTCTAGAGTTCCCAACATATGATCGTGGGAGCTATTTGAAGAATTTGATTGTGCACTTTATTGTTGGTAATTATCTCCCATCATCTCTTAAAGTAGAAATAACACGTTCCTGTTTGTGTTTGATTCCAAGTGCATTTCTGATATTATTCCATATGAAGTTGACATCTTCACTATTATTGAAGACATGTTGCACTGTCTATACCTGCGCTGAAGAGAAACAAGAACATCTGAAAATAATGTTAGTACCAAATTTGCAAATAACATCATCGAATGACAATCTATTTTTGAAAATTCTCCAAGTGATAAAAGACATTTTGAATGGGATAGATATATGCCAAATTTTGTTTATGAAATCATTCTTATATTTTTTGAATCTAATAGAGTGCCATGCTGAATTAGAAGAAAAGTTTCCATCATTAGAGATAATCCAAACAGGGAAGTCTTCCTTATTTGGATCCCCAATTTTCAGGTGAGCAATATTATCAGTGATATGAGCGTGGAGAGTTTTATTGAGTTTGCCAATATTCCATTCTCCATTATGCATGAAATCATTCACATGTAATTTAGTAAATCTCCCACTTCCCTGACAAAGGTTGGCTAAAGCAACTTTTTCAGTCCAGTTGTCCCACCAAAAGCCACAATTACCTTTCTAAGATTCCCATCTAATGTTATTCCCTGCTTTGACCCTGATTTTGATCATGTTTCTCCAAATATGAGAGTCATTTGGAATTGGCCTTTTGTGTACCGGGTGGGCTATTTTGCATATATATACTCTTGAGAAAATTGTCCCACAGGGAAGGTTGAGTTCTGAATCTCCACCACCTTTTGATGCTAAGCGTATCTATGATATCCTCCATTTTCCTAACACCTTCTCCTCCCTCTTCTTTAGGGAGAAAAGTGTTGTTCCATGAAGACCAATGATATTTGTTCTTACCTTCATTTGTGCCCCAGAAGAAATTTGTAAAGTGTTTCTCCATGAGCTTAGTAATTCCTTTAGGAGGATGAATTGTAGAAAGGATATATGTGAGAAGGGATTGAAGGAAATGTTTAATCAAAATCATTCTACCTCCAGAAGACATCATATTGGCTTGCTATCCATTGAGATTTTTTGATAATTACCAGGCTCCCTAATGGAATGTTTAACCGATCCATTCCGGATCGACCGAATTGGTACGGAAGCACACCATCAAAAAGATTGCTAGTATTCCACCCAAAGTAAATAAGGCATCCCAGATAAGCAAAGGGGAAGGAATTATCCATATAAACAGTAGAATTTCTAATTCTATTAATTCTTGTGGCACAAGTGTGAGGGGATGTGATAAAAAAACTTTTGTCATTGTTAACATTCTGCTCAGAAGCCTTTTCATACCTGTTGATAACCTTTTTGATAAGCTTGATAATCATGTTGTTTCCTCCACAGAATATAACAATATCATCAGCATAATCTAAATGATTGATTATTGGACCTCTTTGATCCATGTTAAAAGGGGTGAAACTAATAAAGTCATTCATCTCATTGTGAGATCTAGAGAGAACCTCAGCTCCAATAATAAACAATGAAGGGGATAAATGATCTCCTTGTTTGAGACCTTGAGAAGATGTGAAAAAACCCAGTTCTAGCCCCATTGATGATGATAGAGTACCAGATACCTTGTAGGAGCCCCCCAGATAAAGTCAATCCAGTTTTCAGAGAAGCCAAATTTTCTCATAACGGCCATCAGGAAGGTCCAGGAAATTTATCATATGCTTTTTCCATGTCGAATTTTATTATAACATTACCTCATCCGTTCTTCTTGTTCACACCTTGAGCAATCTCCTGTGCTAGAAAAATGTTTTCAGTGATTAATCTTCCTTTCACAAAATCACTCTGATTCTCTGAGATAAGCTTCCCTAGAATAGGATTTAACCTTCTGAAAAGGATCTTCGAGATAATCTTGGCCGTAAAGTTACTCAAATTAATAGGTCTCAAATTCGAGAAACTACTAGGAGAGTCCACTTTAAGAATAAGAATTAGGCAAGTATGATAGAAGAACTTAGTTAGCCTCCTACCGTTGAAGACTGCTTGAACAAAATAAGTATTATCCTCTTTAATGATATCCCAGCGGCTTTGGAAGAATTTCCCATTAAACCCATCCAGACCAGCTGCACTGGTAGAACTCATGTTTAAAATGGCATCTCTAATCTCCTCAGTATCAGGAATGGCAGTGAGGTTTTTATTGTCATCATCAGTTACACATTGGGGGATACAATTGATGATATTATGGTTATTGAAGTGGTGATTGATGTTAAAGAATTGCTGAAAATGGAGGACAACTGTCTTGCCAATGTTAGAAACCCCCTTAATCTAGTGTCCTTTGTGCTCTCTAATTTTATGAATTTGTAGCTTTCTCCTTCTATCCCTGATAGTACTATGAAAGTACTTAGTGTTAGCATCACCTTCTTCGAACCAGTTCACTAGCTTTCTGCCTGAGAATGTCCTCCTGCATCTCCATCCATCTGATATATTCTGTCTGGCCTTTATTCAATTCAGTTCTGGTGATGTCATTACTATTCATGAGATCACTTTGTTCCAGATCTTTCACTTTGATTTCCCATTACTGAAATTGATCAAACACATTGCCAAAGTCTTCTTTAGACCATTGAGTCAACCTTCTGCTCAACATTTTAAGCCTTTGTTGATGTCTCCATAGAGGGTTTTCATTAACATGATTCCTCCAGACTTCTTCGATTACCTGCAAAAAAGATGATTTGTTAGTCTAAAAATTTAAAAATTTGAAATATTTAGGCCCCTGTTGGTTAATGTCATGGCATTGAATTAGGATATGTCTACGATCAAAGCCAATTCTAGCCAAGTGGTTAACATTATTATTTTGAAAAATCTGGGACCATTCATCATTGATAAAAGCTCTATCCAATCTCTTCCATATTCTTCTTCTTGATTCCCAGTTGTTGCACCATGTGTATTTTGGTCCAACAAAACCCAAATCCATCATTCCACAATTATCTATGCACGTACTGAATTCCAAACTTTTATTCATTATGTGCGGTCTGCCACCTTTTTTCTCATCAGGGTCTAGGATGAAATTGAAGTCACCCCCAATGCATCATGGGCCATTCAATTGAAGATTTGTTAGTTCTAAACTATTCCACAACTCTCTCCTTTCTTCCGGAGTGCATTTAGCATACACTACTGTAATATAAAGATCATTGTTAGCAGCCCCATAATGCAATTTGATAGTAAGTTGTTGCTCGTGATTGTTCAAAACATCAGTCATGTTTTTCCTGACCACATGATCCAAATATGACCATTTGTATTAGAAATATAGTGTTGATATCCAAGGAATCTCCTGCACCTTTCAATTTGATTAATATTTACAAAAGGTTCCATAATAACAACAAGTTCCACCTTATAAATGGAAATCAACTTTTTTAGCCTTGGTAAGGCTTTTTTGGTATTTACTCCCCTAATATTCCAAAATATAGCAGTTATCATGGAAACAATATTCAAGGTTAGCATGAGTGTCCTCCTTTAGGAGGTGTAGTATCTTTGCTTTTGTTCTTTTTTCCTTTTTTCTTCCTCTTATCTTTGCCACCTACGATCTGAAAGGAGTCCTCCTTCGAATATGTTTGAAGATGATTTTCAGGGACCATAATTGTCACCCTATTAGGGGAGGTTACTTCAATTTGTTGGCAAGTAACATATTTGTCTTGATTTGATTTGGATTCTATGTTAAGATCAACTACCACATCAATCCCAGGGAGGTTTTTAATTTTTGAAGGCACATTGGTTGACTCATTGACATAGTCATCCATGTTTAGAGTTTTCTTTTCCTTTATTTCTGTTTTTCAGATCTTCATTTTCATTTGGACTATCATTATCTTGAATAGACTCCTGCTTATCCTCTTTGGTATCCTTACTACTGTTGTAATCATTGAGTTCCTGCATGCTTGAATTTGAACTCGAGGGAGCCTTGTTATTCACAACTCCACCTTGATCCCCCTTTCTATTGTCAGTCGACTTCCCTTGAGCACTCACAGTTACACCAAAATTATTTTCTTGTTCAGATTTTGGACAGCCAAGAATCTCTCTTTATTACGAGTCTTTTCCTGCTTGCTTGAAACGGAGAGGGAGCCTTATTATTAGTAGCTCTAATTTGATCAGTTGACTGCTTTTGATGACTCACAGTCATATCGGGTTGCTTTTTTGGTTCAGATTTTGTAAAGCCAAGGTTCTCTCCTTGTTATGCTCTTTCTCTTATTAGTGTCATAAGAAAGATTGAGCATAGGCTTGAAAGTAACTTTAGCTTTTTGTCTTAGGAAGTTTCCTCTATTTGTTATTCTTAGTATTCTTCCTGGATCTCTCTCTGATGCTGCTTGAATATTTTTGCTGGTGATTATCGGATTCATTTCCATTCTTGTGCGTCAATTGATTATGAATGATACAATCTCTTTCCTGGCCATTGTTGATAGCCTTTCTATTTTCATAAACCTTCTTCTTGTTATTCAATTCCTTGCCTTTATTTTCAGCATTCTGTTTTGCAACAGAATTTTGATCATTCAATTCTAATTCGCTGTTGAAACTTGGGCCATCATTCTTTTACTCATTCTGATTTGCATCACTACTCTTCTGAGTTTCATCAAATTTTTGGCAGTCAAGATCTCTGTTTTCTCCATTCTGATTTGCATCAGAATTCTTCTGATTTTCATCAAAGTTTTGAGCGCCCAAATCTCTGTTTTCCCAACTTTTATTTGCACCAATTTTTTGGTCATCCAAATCTCTATTTTCAACCGCCTTTTTCCTCTCTAAAACTCTACAATTGATCATATTTTGACCAAGTTTTCGACATTATTTGCAATATTTAGGGACTCTTTCGAATTCAATTTTTTGTACAAATCTTTTTTGAGGAGCATTGTCATATATTTATCCAACATAAACAGAATTAGGTTGGTCCTTAAGCAAGTCAATTTTAACTCTCACTTTGGCCATCTAGGCCTTGTTCTTCCTCTAGTGGCCCAATTCATTTCAAGGGGAGTATCAATTGCACTCACCACTTGTTTAACATAATTCCATGTCTGCATATGAAAAGGTAAACCAGGAAGGAGAACCCATACAGGAGCAATTGACAGGTCCTCCTCCGGCTTGAAATCCGGTGACAATTTCTGGAGCCATATCTGCTGCCCTTCGATATCAATCACTATTTTAAACCAATAGAATTGAAGTTTTCTTCATTGGTGAAATCAAGAAAAATATTGTAATTATCAAAAACCCCAATCTTGACAGAGCCCTTAATCGAAATTAGCTCCTTGATTTTTTATCTAATTTTGTCAATTTGGGGCCTTGGTTTTAGGAATCGGCCAACAATGGTGAGTTTACACTCTTCAGCCATAACACCATAATAATCTGAAGCTTTGAAAAGGACCGCCGCCATTCTGTTGTGCGTAGTATGAGTTGCAACGACAGAGTATCTGCCCTGGCGATTTGGAGGATTCAGATTGTTCGAAGATGAAATGACTTTGGTGGCATAGGTCAATTTTGTGTCAATTGGCTTAGGGAGTTGGTTCGCCATGTGAAGTGGAATCGATTGACCTTCCAGACGCGCCGTCCGGCGGGTCCATCGGTGGGCGTCGTGAAGGAAAGACGCTGGTTTTAGAAGATAGTCGTTGGTTCTTTTTTAGAGAGAGAAAAGAGAGATAATAGTCTGTTCTCAATTTCAGATTCCATAGCACATGAATGGAGTAGTGATGAAGACTACTTTATTTGTAAATTCGCTCCGAAATCAAAAGGAACAAATAATCAAATGCAGATTCTTTTTTTCTTTTTGCGTCCACATAATCGAACAAAATCTCAATGTGAGTAACAACTACATTTTTCCCTGTCAAATATCTCAATACATTCTTTACGCCCTTCCGATATACCAAATACCTCAACTAATACGCATAACAACGTTAAACCATTTTTTAAAATGGTAAAAAACTTATAAACAATGAACTTCCGGATTTCCTTTATTCTCAGCAGATACGATGATGTTAACCTATTCCCTTGGTCTTTGTAATAGATGATGGCATGTCTTTAATTAATTAACTTGTATATCCATTTCACATATATCTTCCTGTATCTTAAAGAATTGATACTGTTCCAAAGCATAGTTGTAATGTCCTCTTAAATTTAATTAGCACCTGGGGCTACAGCCATACACGTCTCAGAAAGCATCCTCTAATGACTCACAGATAGGTATATATATATATATATATGATGACCCAAAAGGTCATCCCGTGTAATTCTAGCTAAATCTGTATTACGAGGCCATGAAAGCCTCCTTCTATATCACCTCGATTTGCGTGCGCAGCCCGGACGTGTAGCCGGGAAGCCGTTATGTGAAAAACTGATAAAAATGATAATTTTATGTTGAAATTTGAGTAAAGTTAACTTTGGTCAACACTTTGTAAACGGACCCGGACCCATGATTTGACGGTCCCGGAGGGTCCGTAGGAAAATATGCGACTTAGGCGTATGTCCGGAATCGAATTCCGAGGTCCCAAGTCCGAGAAATGAGTTTTCAAAAAAAATTATTTTCTGAAAAATATAAGAGATTTTGAAAGAGTAATTATATGTGAAATCTATGGTATCGGGCCCGTATCTTGGTTCTGGAGCCCGGTACAGGTTCGATATAATAATTATGTCATATCTGTTAAGTTTGGTAAGAAACGAAATCCCTTTGACGTGATTTCGACCATAAATGCAAAGTTAGATGTTTTGGAAGTTTTTGGAAAATTTCGTTGATTTTGGGGTTTAATTCGATGTTTAAGAAGTTATTTTGGCGATTATCGCACGAGTAAGTCCGTAGGATGTTTTTGAGGTTGTGTGCATATTTGGTTTGGAGCCCTGAGGGCTCGGGTGTGTTTCGGGTAGGTTTTCGGGGTGTTTGAACTTAAGAAAACATTGTTGGTGCACCAGTTCTGGTGTGCCTGCACCTGCGAGCCTAGGGCCACAGGTGCGAGACCGCATGTGCGCTTTTGTGCCCGCAAGTGCGGTCCCTCTCGCAGATGCAGACCCTTCTCCGCAGAAGCGGTTCCGCAGGAGCGCATAGCCTTCCGCAGGTGCGGCCCCCCTGTGGGCCTGTATATCCTCGCAGGTGCAATCCATTTCTCGCACCTGCGATAGCGCAGGTGCGACGTGCGAAAGTCGAGCAGTGATGTTTTTAAAAACAAACTTCAGACGTTTCTTCCTCAACTTTTTCATAAAAATAGAGGACCTAGGGCGATTTTCTCAAGAGATTTTCTTCCCAAATCGTAGGTAAGTGTTCACTAACTGATTTCTTTCAACTTTCTAATGTGTTTCATCAATTATCATCAAGAATCCTAGGGTTTTAATGGTAGAAATTTGGGAATTTGGGTAGAGTTAGGGCTTTTGAATAATTAGGAATTTGACCTCGTTTTGGGGTCGGATTTTAAAATAAATTATATATTCAGGCTCGTGTGTGAATGGGTGATCGGGTTTTGGTCTTAACCTCGTGTTTTGACCAAGCGGGCCAGGGGGTCGATTTTTGGATTTTGGGAAGAATGTTAGAAAGTCTATAATTAAGCATTGGAATTGAATTGTTTAGCCTTTATTGATGTTATTGGGTCGATTATGTCTAGATACGACTTTTTTGGAGTCGGGTTCAAAAGGAAAAGCGGCGCTAGAGGCTTGATTTGATCATGGAAGTTGAGGTAAGTGTTTGGCCTAACCTTAGCTTGAGGGAATAGGTGTTGAGTCTTATTTGCTACGTGTATATTCTATGTCCAATGTATAGGTGAGGAGACGAGTACATATATGTTGTGGTCAAGCATGCCCGTGAGTCGAATATGAGTAATTATGTGATTTTCATTGAGGTTTTTTGTGTTTATTATCAATTTGACAGTTATTCATTTGAGGAAATACTGTTGAGTATTTGATCGGTTGAGAAATATTTGGTTAAATTATACACTTGTATAGGATTGGTTATAGTTGTGTCCCTTGCCGGGACGGTATTATTTCCGTTGATTATTCCTTTGCATTTATTGTTTCTTATTGTTGATTTTCTTGCCAAAATGTTGTTTTTGATATTTATGCACGAGGGGACATTTGCCATGTTTATGTTATTTATGCACGAGGGGACATTCCGTGCCATGTTTATGTTATTTATGCACGAGGGGACATTCCGTGCCATGCTTATGTTATTTATGCACGAGGGGACATTCCGTGCCATGTTTATGTTATTTATGCACAAGGGGATATTCCGTGCCGTGATTGTGATGATATATGCATGAGTGGACATTCTGTGGCGTGTTATGATGCTTTAGCACGAGGGACATGCCGTGCCGTTTCTTTTCATTTGTTTATTTCGTGTTGTTAATCCTCGTTGTTATTTTTGATATTTGAACTGCTGCCTCGTTCCGTCATTTCAGTATTTGCTACCCCTTTTCCCCAACATGTTTCCCCATTATTGTCCTTAACTATTTACTCCTTGTTGTTATTTCCTGTTATATGTTATTTAAACTACACAGGTGTCGTGTCCTAGCCTCGTCACTACTTCACCGAGGTTAGGCTCGGCACTTACTTAGTACATGGAGTCGGTTGTACTGATACTACACCTGCACAATTTTTGTTGTGCAGATCCCAGTGCTGGACCCATTGTTTACTGATCGAGGAGGCTTCCTTCAGTCCACCAGGCAACACTGATGTAGTCCTGCAGGCGTCCGCAGACCTTGGCGTCACCTTCTATCCTACTTCTTTCCTGTCTTTATGTATTTCTGAGGCAGTAGTACCTGTTTATTCAGACCTCTATTTGTAGTATTCATAGATAGTCCGTGAAATTGTGACACCAAATTCTGGGAGTTTGTATTATGGATCTTTGATAAGTATGTAATTAAGTTGATAGATTTCCTTTCTTCTGCACCCTTATTTCTATTTGTTCTTGTTTATCACTTTTAAATGCTAAATAATAAGGAACCAAGTAAGAATAACCGGTAATGTTGGCTTGTCTAGCGGTTCAACGTTAGACACCATCAGAGTCCCGACGGTGAAATTTTGGTTCATGACAATATATATATATATATATATATATATATATTGTCATGAACCAAAATTTCACCGTCGGGACTCTGATGGTGTCTAACGTTGAACCGCTAGACAAGCCAACATTACCGGTTATTCTTACTTGGTTCCTTATTATTTAGCATTTAAAAGTGATAAACAAGAACAAATAGAAATAAGGGTGCAGAAGAAAGGAAATCTATCAACTTAATTACATACTTATCAAAGATCCATAATACAAACTCCCANATATATATATATATATATATATATATATATATTTTTACGAGGCTTTGGTTTCCCTTAATTAATGTGATTCTAGAAAGAATGATGGGTAGTATCTTTCTCTCTAGCCAATCAACATAGCGACCAAGCTAGTCTTATTTTACCAAATTCCATTTGTTTACCCTTAAAATAAGTAACAATTAAATTTGTACGCGGTTTAAAGAATACATGATTTAATTTTATACAAATAATCAAAGAGCAATAAATAATTGAATTAAAGGAGAGCAAAATAATCAAACCAAACACTATGAAGCAATTGAGCCTGGCGTTAAACTTGAACGTTAAAATCGGTCCCAATCAAGCCCAGAATGGAGCTCGGTTTCAGTAGAATGAGATAATAGCTGAAGAACACTTGAACAATTGTTAAGGACAAAAGTAAACTTTATTGCTTTGATATGCGTGCCAACAATGGTCAAAAAATAAAAAGGTTCTCCCCTTTATATAGTAGGGAAGTTTCAATCCTAGTACAAGTCTAAATAAGGTAAAAATCCCTTTCTCCTTGTAAAACATGTTCTGCAGTTGATATTGGGCGTGATCCGCGCCATAATATAATATCCGGTTGATGGTGGATATTTCGGCTCCTCGTTCGTCCTCTCTAACTGTCTTCCCTAACTGTCCAATGATTTTCTCTCTTTCTTGTCTAACTTGATACACAACAAATCTAATAGAACTACAATATTTGTTTGAAGTAGAACAAAGAGATGGTAAATGGTTTGATCAAAGTATATGTCGTCAACTCTAGAACGATCCTATATATACTTTCCAGGAGGTCTTAGAATCTCGAGAGATTGCAAACCCAAGAGATTTGATTCTTGGAAGGAATCACATATTGATTCTTTCCAAGAATAAGGTTAATTCCCGTTGTTCTTCCTTGATGAGTGGAGTTTGACAACTCTCCATCTTTAAGCCTTGATATCAGCCGGATTTCCAGTGCTAACTTGTGATTGATTGTCTTTGCCAAAACATTAGTACTTTTTTCCTTTTTATCGTTGATTCCTTCTCCTTGATAGCTTCAGTTAGCCTCTGATTGTTATCTTCCTTCAGCTTATCCGTTGATTCCTTCTCTTTGATAGCTTTAGTTAGCCTCTGATTGATATCTTCCTTCAGCTTATCCATAACTCTTGATTGATTATCTTTTGCTGGAACTTTATTTATTCGGTCCTTGATGGCTTCAATCAATCTCTCATTGATATTTTCCTTTTTCACTTTGATTCTGATTGATTTCCTTGAGTCCCTACATCAAGCACAATTATATTATTTTTCATCATTAAAACTAAAATCTAACATTCTCCCCGATTTTAATGATTACAAAATAATATGTATAAACATCAATTAACTTCACTGTAGTTTTTTACTCCCCCTTTATGGGTGTAGTTGACTCCCCCTCAATTAGTCGACTCATGTACCTTCCTGCATGAATTATATCTTTTCTCTCCCTTTTTG
Organism: Nicotiana undulata; assembly: GCA_005239495.1. Lineage (NCBI taxonomy): Eukaryota > Viridiplantae > Streptophyta > Magnoliopsida > Solanales > Solanaceae > Nicotiana > Nicotiana undulata. The sequence goes on along the minus strand of ML279851.1, from coordinate 224,463 downwards.
ACATCAGCAAAGAGGGAATACCACTAAAACATGCATTATAGCTATGACCACAAAACAGGCAATATAGAAAAAGATGGAATGATCAGCATGTAGATTCATAAAAACAAACATCAACTCGACTAGTTAGCCAGTCCAACACAACAAAACACAAAAAATATTATTTTGAGATTTCCACCACTAGTGAGGCAAGAAATAGGTACGAGTGTTGCAGATGGCCTCATTTAGACGGTCAAAGATGGCATTGACTTCAACGGTGACCCCATCAATCCTTTCATGAACTTCCTTGAAGGTTTGACTGCATTTTCTCCATGTCTCTGAATTCTACCCTTATCTTAGAAACATCCAACCTTGCTTCCTTAGAAATTGTGAGGATGTCACCAACAGTCGACTGAGTGGCTGTAAGGAGATCTTTGATGTTGGTAAGCTTGTTGTCAACGGCAGTAATTTTTTCAATGATAGCAGGATCACTTACACTGTGAAGGGAGACAGAGGTTTTGACCTTGGAGTCAGGTTGAACATTTTTGACTTTACCGTCCTGCTTCTTTACCCAAGATCCCTTTACACACACATACCCCATACTAGCAAATGCCCTAAATTTGTAGAATATTTACAAAGAGACAAAAGGGTATTCTGAGATGGAGATGTCGTGGGCTTCATAGATGTAAGAGATGGCCATACCACAAGGCATACTTGTGAGATCATCGCCACTCTCTATCATGAAGTTTATAGCCGAGGAGGATAACTTGATTTTGAGTTTGGTCACAAGGCAATAAACAAGAAAAGGGCCTCTTTGAGAAAAAGTAGAGAATGATCCAGTTCAAGGAAGAAGAGTAGTTACATCAATGTGGTCTAAGACACGAGTTTCAAAACTGACATCACTGGGACCTAACTGGTTCGGGACATAATCAAAGAGGAACTCAATAATACAACGTTTTGCTTTATCAAAGGAGATTTCAAAATAATCAGGCCAAGAGTTTTTGAAAAGCATTGGAAAATCATAGCACTTACACGAGAAAATTGAGTTAAATGTAGCACAGACAAGAATAATGCGCTTACCCATAACTAAGGATTCTAACCTATCAGGCTTACTAGAGCAAAGATTTGCATAAAACATTCTTACTAAAGGTTCAGAGACTTTAGGAAAGGGTAAAGAGAGAAATTTTGACCAACCTTGAAAGACAAAAAGATCCTTTACCTTATAGTTGAGGGTTTCTATGACGTCAAGATCAACAATTCTAGCATGAGCAATGGGCTTGTCTTTTAGGGAAAGAAAGAAATCCCTGTTTGGGGAGTCCCAAAAATTTAGGTCTGATTCTAGGGAGCTTGAGAGGTGTACTTTGGATTTCTAAGGAGTAAGGGTTTTAGGATAATCTTCCATGGGCATTTTTCCTAGAGCTTTTTCTCCTAAGCGAGAGTAGTCTGAAAGTTCTACCTATGAACAGGAAAAACATTCAGAGTGGTAAGATGCTATGTCTATGGGTTCTGGGGCTGAGAAAAGGGTTTTCCTTTGGACTGAGTACTTTTTCTGGTGGAGGAAGAAGGGGTTTTAGGGTGTTTAGCCAAAGGAGAAACTACTTTGAGAATATTTAAGGGGTTTCTGAAAGATGGAGACGACAAAGTCAGAGGAAAGGGGTTCACAGATTAAGACGGAAATGTTGACGGTTGAGTATATGAAAGGAAAATGTGTCAGTGAAGAGTCATGATGATTGGTTTTCCTTTATTGAAAGTTGCGATTGATGTGAATATAGAGGGAAAAATGGGGGCGGTACATAAATGAGTACACACAAACAAAATTTGAACATTATTCATATAAGAAATCAAAAAGACAAATAGGTTCTAATTTTTGTGATTAAGAGAAATAATGCCAAGTAGATCTCTTAAAAGACAGAATCTATCTTCTAGTAGAGGCTTGGTAAAAATATCAGCTAATTGATCAGTAGTACTAACAAACGACAATTGTATATCTTCTTTGATAATATGATCTTTAATAAAATGATGATTGATGTCTATATGCTTAGCCCTAGAGTGATTCCATGATACTTTGAAAGACATATAACACTAGAGTTATCACAAAAAAATTTGAATATATTTAAAAAATAACTCATAATCACCCAATTGATGAGACATCCATAGTAACTGTGCACAACACTGTCCGATGGCAATGTATTCAGCCTATGTAGTGGATAATGCAACAAATCCTTATTTTTTACTATTCCAATATATCAAGGATTTTCCCAGTAATTGACACATGCCACTAGTGCTTTTCTTGTCTTCCTTATCACCTGCAAGATCAACATCTGAAAAACCTTCTAATTTAAAATTGTAACGTGGATACCATAGTCCATGAGAAATAGTTCCAATGAGATAACAAATAATTCTCTTTAATGCAGTAAGATGATACTCCTTAGGAGCTGACTGAAACCTGGCACTTTTACAAACACTGAACATAATATCTGGTCTACTAGCAGTTAGGTAAAGTAAATAATCAATCATTCCACGATATTTTGTTTCATCAACGGGATTTCCCTTTTCATCTTTATCCATATTTGTTGCCAGGCTCATAGGTGTGCCAAAAGCTTTAACATTGCTCATGCCAAATTTCTGAATATCCTTGGTATATTTCGTCTGGAATAAAAATGTTCCTTCTTCAGATTGTTCGATTTGAAGTCCAAGGAAAAAAGTGACCTCTCCCATCATACTCATTTTGAATTCTCCTTCCATAAGTGTTGCAAATTCCTTGCACAACAACGGGTTAGCACTACAGAAAATAATATCATTAACATAAACTTGAGTAATAAGATTACCTTAAGATGAGATCTTTTGATGAATAGAGTAGTTTCTACTTTACCTCGTATAAACATGTGAGCAAGTAGAAATGAAATAAGTCTTTTGTACCATGCTCGTGGGGCTTGTTTAAGTCCAGATAGTGCCTTGGTCAACTTATACACATGATAATGAAACTTTGAGTCTTCAAATCCAGGAGGTTGTTTTACATATACTTTCTCCTCAGTGAAACCATTCAAGAAAGCACTCTTGACATCCATCTAGAAAAGTTTGAATTTCTTGAAGGATGCATATGCAAGAAGAATTTGTATTGACTCCAGTTGAGCTACTGGTGCAAAGGTTTCATCATAGTCGACTCTCTCCTTTTGAGAGTACAATTGAGCACTAATCTGGGTTTGTTTCATATGACTTTTCCATCCTCGTTAAGCTTATTTCTGAAGTTCCATTTAGTTCCAATTACAGTAATGTCTGCAGGCCTAGGCATTAATTTCCATACTTGGTTCTTATCGAATTGATCCTGTTCTTATTGCATAGCTTGTACCCATCTTGAATCTTTGAGAGTGTCGTCTATCTTCTTTAGTTCAATCTGGGAGATCAAGGCTAAGTTTGCCTTCTTTTTGTGAGTTCCTATGGTTTTCATCTCTTCACTTGGATCTCATATGATAAACTTCCGAGGATATTCTGGTTCACTCCTCCATTCATTTGGACTTGTTATGCTTGTAGGAGTAGTCAACTCTATCTGTGTTTCAGGTTGACTGTTGCTAATCTCATCAGTCGACTCCGTGACCTTTTCTACCCTGTTAGTCGACTCTAGGAGATTGCTTGACTGAGTTGTTTCTTGATTTTGGCTTCATCACCTGCAATAATTCCTTTTCCGGCCGAAGTAATATTTTCATCAAATACCACATGTACTGATTCTTCTACAGATAAAGTGCGTTTATTAAAAACTCTAAATGATCTACTGTTTATAGAATAACCTAGAAAAATACCTTTATCACTTCTTGGATCAAATTTTCCAAGATTTTCCTTACCATTGTTGTGGATAAAACACTTGCGTCCAAAAGTATGGAAGTAATTTATGTTGGGTCGTTAGCCTTTCCACAGTTCGTATGGAGTTTTCTTCAAGATAGGCCTTATGAGACATCTGTTGAGAATATGACAGGCTGTACTTACGGCTTCTGCCTAGAAGTGGTTCAGCAAGGAATATTCTAGTATCATTGTTCTAGCCATATCTTGTAGAATTCTGTTTTTCCGTTCCACTACCACATTCTGTTGAGGTGATCTTGGGGATAAGAAATTGTGGGTGTATCCTTGATCATTGCAAAATTCTTCAAATGCTCTCCTTTAAAATTCGCCTTCATGATCACTTTGAATGATTGTAACAAGATATCCCTTTTCTCGTTCAACTCTTTTACAAAAGATCTCAAAGTTTTTCAAAGCTTCATTTTTGTGAGATAGAAAAATCACCCATGTAGAACGTGAGTATTCATCGACAATAACAAATGCATATCGTTTTCCTCCTACGCTAGCAATTCTAGTTGGTCCAAACAAGTCCATATGAAGCAGTTGTAAAGGCTTTGATTTTGAAAGAGTTCCTAGTCTGTTTACCAATCTGACATACACATGACTTCTAGAAAAATTGAGTTTGGGAAGACCAATAACTAAATCGTGCTTGGATAGTTTATCTATAAGATACATTCTTGCATGACCAAGTTTCTTATGCCATAACCATAGATCATAAGCTATTGATGTAACCAGATATGATTATCTATATTTTACAAACCATCAAGAATGTAGACATTTTCATACCTTTTTCATGGAAGGATTATTTTACCTGACTTATCTTCAATAGCACAAACCTATTTTCTTGAACCTTACCTCATATCCGGAATCACACATTTGGCTTATACTTAGGAGATTGTAATTGAGTCCATCTACAAGATAGACTTCAGTGACATCGCAGTTGTCATTGAATGGGACTGTGCCAGTGCCAACTATCTTCCCCTTTGATTCATCTCCAAATTTAACACTTCCACAATTTATTTTAGTAACCTCTTTGAACAGGTTTTTGTCACCTGTCATGTGACTGGAAAACGCACTATCTAGGTACCATTTTCCTTTGTGGCTTTTTCTGTGGTATTCCTGCAAGATGTAACAATTACTTTCTCTTAGGTACCCAAGCTTGCTTGGGTCCCTATTGGTCAGTATTACTAAGGTTAGGGTTATATTTGGGTTTCCAAATCTACCCTGGAACATTTAATATTCGAAAACGACAAAAAGAATATTTATGTCCACTTTTATTACAATAGTGACAAACAGAAGATGATCCAATTTCGGTCTTCAACTAGTGTTTGAGGACCCTGTTCTGTTTGGTCCTTTTTTAGTTGACCTGTAAGTCGCCTGGTTGGACTTAATAGAACTATGACTGGTGGATTTGCGCATGCCATTGAGTTGCATTTGTAATTCCTAAAATTCTTCTTGAAGTACTTCTCTTTCAATTTCACATACCTCAAGCTTAAGTTTCAGTCTTTTATTTCCCTACTGAGTCACTTTAGTTCGTTCATAAACTTTTGAGACTCTTTTAAAGTAAGGTCAATAATATTCTACAATTCATTGCATCTATCACAGTTACATGATCTTACCTCGCTTGTTTCACCTCGTGCCATGAAGCAATTTTCATTTTCATCCTTGCATCCGCCATCTGAAACATCTTCATCTGTCCAGCAGCCTGAAAGTTTGTTTATGTCATTTTCCAGGATTGTCATGAAGCAAAGATTTGATATTTCTTCTGGTCTGAGACATCTCCATCACTCGAGATTCCAAAGGACTTGTTCTTGTTAAATCCTCTGGCAACTTTTCTTTTTAGATCTGGGCATTCAACTTGTACAAGTCTGTATCTTCCACACTCGTAGAATTTGTTGGTACCCAATTTTGCTCTCATGTTTTTAAAATAGTATCAAAATGTCATTTTTACATCATTACACAATTTATACGAGTTATACAAGTGTTTTTATAATTTTCCGTAATTTTTTAAAGCTTTAAAATTGATATTTTCTTGCATTTAAATTACTTAAATATTTATTAATTACCCCTTAATTTATTTTGTGATGATTTAATTACTCAAGTTTATTATTAACATCAACATATATGTTTCAGAATATTTTTACTTTATTTATGTAAGTATATTTGTATTTTAAGCTACTTACATAATTTTTGCGATAATAGCCTATATTCATGCATACTTATATTTTTTATATTATTTGTTCCAAAATAAATATTTTAATTTTTTTAATGTTAGGTTATTATTTTCAATCACTTTGTTGCATAAGTAATATTTTATGATCTATTTAATAATTTTTGTGTATTTAATTTGTAGCAAATTCAAGGCTAATTTAGGACCACATTAGTGTCCCAAACACCCCAAAAACCATGGCCCAATTTCCCCTGCCCAAACCAGACGACCCCTTTTAAATTTCAACCCGGTCAGGACCTCATCTCCAACTCGCCCCGTCTCTCGCTCAGTCCTGGCCGTTGATCTTACAACCTCTCCCTCACTTTTTATTACCCAAACCCTACGAAACCCTACCCATTCCCCTTAATCCACCGCCCCTAAATGCTCTCAACTCTCCTCTTCTCTCTTTTGAAGAATCATATCCACCTCCCAGTTAATTCCCCCTCCTAATCCCGTTGATAATGGGATTTCACCATTATTTGCTTACAATATTTGGGTTCCTTTGGTATTGGTCATACGTTGAATGGAATTATTACCCAAACCCTATATCAGACGAGAATCAACTCAATCTTAGAGATATGGACAATATCTCGTCCATATACAGGAAGAGAAACTTGATTCTTCATACCAGTTGGCCGATTTTGTGTTTTAAAACACTAACTAGGGTTTGGAGTTTGATATCTTTCCTTTCCGGTTACTCTACTAACTAGCATGAGATATTTTACTCTTTTTGTCCATGTTTACTTGATTTCTTTCCTTATTTATGTTTAATCGATTATTTTCCTTGTTTGTTTATTCAATTTGAACAGTATATAAATCCCTCCCCTATTCCCCTTTTGGACAAATTTTTAATCACGAGATTCACTAAGAACTAAAAGTTATTGCTCTCTTATTCTCCTATTCTCTTGTTCTATACTTTGTCTCTTGGCCGGCTGAAAACCAAGGCCACCAGAATTCCACTATTCGGCCTCTCTCTGTGTGAGCACTGCCCGTGGTTCACTTGAAGCCCTTGGGAACTCTAACACATTGATAATTTTGGGGTTTCTGATGTTCTCTCCGTGTTAATGATAAGCAAGTTGTTGGATTTTAATCTATACCTTATTAGCTCGTCAATTCTGAAAATTGGTGAGTAATGAGACTCTTGCGATTTCATTCTCTTTATTTGTATTCATGTCATTTAGCCCTTTGTGAATCAATATGATGTTGCTTGCTCTGTTCGTGTTCATGTTTGTTCTCATTATCCTATAACCCATCTATTTTTTAGTATCTGAACCTATTTGGATTATGAGTTTTGGTGCAGGCCTATTTTATGTGTATAACTTGAATGATTCCCTTAAGCCTGCTCTGCTATTTTAACCCCTATAATTCGTTATGAGTCCCTTCACATGCCTTGCCTTGGATTCTTGTATTGAAACTCTTAGGGGATCATCTTCTGCCCCAGGACCTATTTGAGCGAACTTCTTTCCGATGTATACTTTATGTATGTTCTACTATTTTCCCTGATTTATTCTTACATGAACCTTATGTGCCAATTACCGTCACAATGTTTAGTAAAAAACGTTGCTCTGTTGTGTTTTTTCTCAATCTTACACTCTTTAGCATCTCCTATAAGTTCTATTTGGATTTCAATATACTTAGCTTCTTCTAATATGCACTGTCAACTCGCATAAGCCCTAGAGTGTGCATGTTCTATTAACCTTAAGTTGATATATTTTTCTACCACGAGTTCTTTGGATTTTGGAGTCTTTGGGTTATTCTCAGCATGTTAAGCTGCTTGTTGACTGTTGTAGATCATGCCTACTAGCCTGTTTTCTATCTGTATTAGGATCTCATGTGAAAATTTCTATTCCCCTTGATTATGACTCTATTAGAGTATCCTGATTGAGAATCTCAGGTCTAAAGGCCCTTTAGACTATGTTTGGATCATGCTTTACTATGGAATTATTTTTTGGAAAACTTAGCATGCTTACCTTGTACGCTTGCCCTTTTAATCCCAATGACATGCCTCCTCTACTCTATTAATGTTGCACATGCTATATTCTTTCCTTGTTATGAACCTATTGTCATGCCTTAGGATTAACCTACTCTATTAAGATCGTCCTCTATTGATCCTTCAACATTCATAATTTGATCCTCTGCTTGAATTTGTCTTAAGCTATTTTTGACCATGTATGTGTTTGAAATTTCTTTAGAAATAGTCTGTTATCGTATGATGATCAATCATGTCCCTTATAGCTAAAAAATGCAAACATGAACTTGCTTTATATGTGTCCTACCAGCATGCCACACGAATTTGTCTATGCCTCTTAATGGTAATAAGCTTTACAGTCCTAAGAAATAAGTATGTGGACTTCCTGCTCTGTTTAGTTAGTTCAACATATAGTTTGTTGCTTGTGTGACCATGTACTTCGTTTGGGCTTGATGTCTGGTTCTATGTGATGTTGGGCCTAGCTGTTGGATTCAGACTTACTAGACTGATATTATTAGTTGGGAATTCGAGTCTACTGGAGCTGTCGAAGGCCTGGAAAATAATGGGTTATCTATATTGGGCCTATCGTTGGGCCTATAGTGGTCTTCTTATGTAATTATTCATATTTGATTCGGGCTGTAATAACTTGTAAACTGAACAATTGGGTCTTTAGTGAAAGGGGGAAACTGGGTACTTTAATCTTCTCATGAACGTGTAGAAAACATGTCTATAGGGTTTTATTGCTTTACCTGTTGCTTTATTTAACACGCCTTATTTTCTATACACTGATAGAAAACAAGCCTATAGAGACCTTGTCACGCCCCAAAATTGAGGGACGAGACCGGCGCCTAACCGGATGAACCTAGTCAAGCGGATCTGGATTGCCTTTCCTACCCAACGTATTATCTCGTGTTCATAACGTACATTATTCCATATGAGTTAGCCAATTTATATTCAAGGTACACTTTACAACATGATTCCATTTTTCCTCTTTTAGCTTTCAACAGTAGATAATCCAAAATATACAAGTTACATACAACATTTCTAATTTGCAAGACACAATTACGAGTGAGTACAACTACCGTCCAAAATATATATAAGTACAACCCACACAGTGTCTATGGAGCCTCTAAGAGTTCTTAGGAGTTTTACATAACTTACCGGCAACAAGGCCCCGACTATACCTTTATAACATAAGCAAAAGAGGATAGTACAATCCACACGCGGCTTCGAGAAGAAGAGGGGCTCACCAAAACTGCTGAAGAGATGAAGAAGAGGCACCACTAACGGCGGGCTGAGCTACCTTCTATGGAACCACCTACATCCATATAAAAGATGTAGCGCCCCCGGCAAAAGGGACGTTAGTACCGTTGAATAGTACTAGTAAGTATGAACAAACTTTACTCTAAGTACAATCAAACAACTTACAGATAAGGGACAGTTAATCGAATCGACAAGTATTGCACAGAAACAGTAACAACCACACCCAAGAGTTTCACATATTCTCATTTCAACACAACCACATTCAAGAGTTTCAAAGATTCTCATTTTAACACAACCACATTCAAGAGTTTCACAGATTCTCATTTAAACACAACCACATTAAAGAGTTCCACAGATTCTCATTTCAACACAACCATATGCAAGAGTTTCACAGATTCTCATAACAACACAACCACATTCCACCCTTATTACCTCGTCCACCCTTATTACATCATCCACCCTTATTAACTCTCCACCCTTATTACCTCATGTTGCGGCGTGCAACCCAATCCCTCCGGACAATCACATTTTAGCCTTGTTACATTCTGTTGCGGCGTGCAACCCGATCCCACCGGACAATCACATTTCATAACAACAATCACCAACAATTAAATCACAAGGATCTTCATTACAAGGAACACAAGTTCATATCAACAATTCCCTATGTGGACTCAAGGCACGATGATTCTCACCAAGAAAAAATTCATGTACACGGTGTTGCCATAATCGTTCAACTCACTTACATCAATTCATAATACCCTCTTTCATCACTTACCACACACGGGTTTTAGCCATTAGATGCATTCCCACACTTGGCCACATTAACATTCTTTCTATCATTAACACATACTTTCATATCGATACCGTCGAGCATTTGACGAGCTTTGCACATAATAAGATAGGCACAACAAACTAGTTTTCACAATCTCAATTAGCATAGTAGTCAACAAGAAATTCAGGGAGTGAAGTCTTACGCCTCTACACATTTGGATAGTCAATTCACATATTCTCAAACAATGTACACATACCGTATACTCGGACACCAACAAGAGGATTCTACAAAGGTTAAAGTTAGCCATACATACCTCGAGTCGAATTTCCCCTTTTTAATTTCTATCACAAATCACCAGACCGTCTAGCACCTTCAATCTATTACACAATGTGACATATTTCACTTAGAATTAGGAAGCTTGAATTCAATTGGGCATTTTATCAAACACTATGTGACCCCTTAGATTACTAACCCCCCTTTTTAGAACAATTACCCACACTTGTTTTCCCTTTACTAGGTCACGGAGTTTAACTTACATGCATGCAAGGTCTCAACTTTAATTTCCAAGAACCAACCTATGTGTGCTTTATTCTTAACCAAAATCTGAGAATTAAAGGGAAATGGGGTGAAGACTTACCTCTTTGAGTGAAGAAAATGATAATAACTCGATAGTTTCCGGGCTTGAGTGATTTTTGGAAAAAATCAAATTGATGAAGATGGAGCTTTCTCTCTCAAGAATCCTCTCTCCCCTCTCTCTATTATTGTTCAGAAATTCCTTAAAAATGAATGGGAGGGGTGTTTTATTAAACAGGGGGTCGGGTTTTAAATTTAGAAAATAGGAGCCCCGACACAGAAATGCGGTCAGGAATGCGATCGCATTCCTGCTATGTGGTCCGCATTCCTGTCACAGAAATGGCCCTCAGATGGGCAAATAAGGGAAAAAAATCTGCCCAGGTATGCGACCACTATGCGGTCCGCATACCTGTTATGCGATCTCATTGTGCGTCGCATAACCTCCATCGCAAAAACCATGGGGAAAGAATGCGACAACTATGCAGTCCGCATACCCAAAATACGATCGCATTCTTGGCCGCATAGTTGTCCTCAATTTGGACAGAAGCCTGGCCATGTATGCGACCATTATGCGGTCCGCATACACGTTATGCGATCGCATAGTCCGTCGCATAACAGCAAAATTCTGGAAAATTTTATTTTTCAAGTTTCGGGGTACCTTTTACTCAAAATAGGTCTGTTTTAAGAATTTCTACAGTTATAAAAATACAGGGACCTATTCGGGCATTATTTTAGACATAGAATTTTACGGGTCTTTACATTCTCCCCCACTTAAAATCATTCGTCCTCGAATGAGGATCGGGAAGTCAATTTTGTTTTGAAAACACAATATGCCAACCCCCAAATTTTTACTAACTCCGATATCTTCTGAAAATTTTGCCAGAGTTTCCTTTGCAACTAGGCCTATATACCTGTCAAAGAGCCCCCGAAATATATTTCCAATTTAATGCTACATAATGCAGTTATTCTAACAACTTGTACATAACCTTGTTACCTCAACAGTTTGCATGTATTCAATTACTCCCACATGCCATATACACTTCAATTAATCATTACCAATCTACACTTCTATTAATCATTTAACCATCACATGAGTTTCACGTAATTTCACTTACTCCAACAATTTGCACATAATTCAGTTAACACCACAACTTGCATATCATCGAACTACCACAGGAATTGTACATAATTTTTGCTTACTTCAAAGAGCTGCACATTACCCAAATAATCACAACATACACAAATATGGCACAACTTGAGATGTTACAATAATAAGGAAATCAGGAGAGTGAACTGTTCTTGCACGAAATTAAATACAAAGGTGTATTCACTTAGAGATGGAAGTTCTCACGATCACTACTAGACTTGTTTAAACAAATGGGGATATTTTTCTTTCATTTCACTTTCCGCTTCCCACGTGGCTTCCTCGACTCGTTGACTTCGCCATAACACTTTAACTGAAGTTGTTTCTTTGTTCCTCAACCTACGGACTTGCCTAACAAGAATAGCAACCGGAACCTCTTCATAGGATAATTCTTTATTAACCTCAATAGTCTAAACTGGCACGATGGTGGATAGATCTCCAACCACTTTCTTCAACATAGACACATGGAACACCAGGTGTACTAATGACAATTCAGGGGGCAATTCCAGCCGATAAGCCACCTGCCCTATCCTTTGAGCGATCTGATACGGCCCGACATACCTAGGGCTCAATTTCCCTTTATTCCCAAGTTGCACCACTCCCTTCATGGGAGACACCTTCAAGAATACCAAATCATCTACTTGAAATTCCAAATCCCTGCGACGAACATCCGCATAGGACTTCTAGTGACTCTGTGCAATTTTCATCCTTTCCTGAATGACTGTAACTTTTTCCATAGCTTGATGCACAAGATCTGGTCTTAACAATTCTGCCTCACCAACCACAAACCATCCGATCGGAGACCTACATCTCCTTCTGTACTGTAAAGACCCGTAAAATTTCTTGTTTAAAATAATGTCGAATAAGTCCCCGAGTTGTTCTAACTGTAGAAATTCTTAAAACGGACCTTGATTGTGTAAAGTACCCCGGAATTTGAAAGAATAAAATTTTCCAGAAGTTGAGCGTTATGCGACACACTATGCGATCGCATAACGGGTATGCGGACCGCATAATGGTCGCATACCTGGGCAGGCCACTGCCCAATTGGAGGACAACTATGTGGTCCATTATGCGATCACATTTCGGTTCTGCGGACCACATAGTTGTCGCATTCTTGCCCTTTGATTTCTGTGAGGGAGGTTATGCGACGCACTATGCGATCGCATAACGGGTATGCGGACCGCATAATGGTCGCATACCTGGGCAGGCCACTGCCCAATTGGAGGACAACTATGTGGTCCATTATGCGATCACATTTCGGTTCTGCGGACCACATAGTTGTCGCATTCTTGCCCTTTGATTTCTGTGAGGGAGGTTATGCGACGCACTATGCGATCGCATAACGTGTATGCGGACCGCATAGTGGTCGAATACCTACATAGTGTGTTTTAATTTTGGCCCTCCTGGAGGGCCATTCTGCGGTCGTTTCTGCGGACCGCATGTCAGGAATGCGATCGCATTCCTGATCGCATTCCGGTGTTGGGCTCCTAATTTTTCTAATTTTAAAAACCCAACCCCCAGTTCATTAAAACACCCCACCCCTTCATTTTTACAAGTTTTCTGAACAAAATAAAGAGAAGGAAAGGGGAGTTCTTGAGAGAGAAAGTGGTTCTTCCATCAAGTTGATTTTCAAAGTCCCTCTGGCCTGATAATTCGAGTAATCTTCTTCTTCCTCATTCTAGCAGGTAAGGGTTCCCAACTCTTTTTCCATTAATTTTCTAATTTTTAACAAAGGGAGGATTTGCATGGATTGTTTCTTGAAAATATTAACTAATACCTTGCATGCATGTTTAATAATGGTGTTAATTTAGTAAGAGGGAGTGGTTTGGGGTAAATTTCACAAAGACGGGGTTGGTAGTCTAATGGGGTCACATAGTGTTTGGCAGAATGTTTAAGAGAGTCCGAATTGCATGCATGACTTCCAATTCTAAGTTGAATACATTTATTTGTGAACTAGATTGACGGTACTAGTCGGTTCGGTGATTTGTGAGTAAAAGTTAAAAAGGGGATTTCGACTCCAGGTATGTATGGCTAACTTTAATCCTTGTAAAATCCCTCTTGTTGTGGTAAGCATATGGTGTGCGTACTTATATGGAAATATATGAATTGATTGTCTAGTTGATTACTACCCCGCTGTGTTAGATGAGATTTCGAATTGTGACTTGGCATGCCCACTTTGTTATGTGCAAAGATGGTAATTGTTTAAAGTTATTGATATGAAGCATTGTAAATAAATTGAACGATTATGGCAATACCTTGTGCATAAATTGATGCTTGATGAAATTTTGGGGTGCTTTGAGCCCAAGTAAATGAATTGATAAATGTGAAATTGTGATCCTTGAAAGTAATGCCCTTGTGATGAAATTGTTTGATGTTGTTGTTGAATTGTGATCCTTGAAAGGAAAGCCCTTGTGATGAAATTATTGGTGGTGTTGTTTTTGAAATATAAATTGTCAGGCGGGGTCGAGTTGCGCGCCGCAACACGAAGTAATATGGTATGGGTTGTGGTGATAAGGGTGGCCGAGGTAATAAGGGTGGCCGAGGTAATAAGGGTGGAAACGTGATCGTTATCACGATGAAATTATTGGTGGTGTTGTTTTTGAAATATAAATTATCAGGCGGGGTCGAGTTGCGCGCCGCAACACGAAGTCATATGGTATGGGTTGTGGTGATAAGGGTGGCCGAGGTAATAAGGGTGGCCGAGGTAATAAGGGTGGCCGAGGTAATAAGGGTGGCCGAGGTAATAAGGGTGGCCGAGGTAATAAGGGTGGCCGAGGTAATAAGGGTGGCCGAGGTAATAAGGGTGGCCGAGGTAATAAGGGTGGCCGAGGTAATAAGGGTGGCCGAGGTAATAAGGGTGGCCGAGGTAATAAGGGTGGCCGAGGTAATAAGGGTGGCCGAGGTAATAAGGGTGGCCGAGGTAATAAGGGTGGCCGAGGTAATAAGGGTGGCCGAGGTAATAAGGGTGGCCGAGGTAATAAGGGTGGCCGAGGTAATAAGGGTGGCCGAGGTAATAAGGGTGGAAAAGTGATCGTTATCACTACTGATATGAAAATTATGAAACTCGTGAATATGGTGGTGTTGGAAAGGAAAAAAGGAGAGATTGTAATATTGTTCATTTTGATTGTCACTTTACATGTGTTTTGATTGTTGGTTCTATTGTTGTCTTGTTTCTTATCTGTAATATTGGTTGATTGTACTTGGGATAAAGTTTGTTCATACATAATAGTACTATTCCACAGTACAAACGTCCCTTTTGCCAGGGGGCGCTCCATCTTTTATATGGATGTAGGTGGTTCCATAGTAGGTAGCTCAGCCCGACGTTAGTGGTACGTCCTCTTCATCTCTGCAGCAGTTGTGGTGAGCCCCTCTTCTCCTCGGGGTCGTGTGTGGATCATACCACCTTCTTTTGTTTATGTTGTAAAGGTATAGCCGGGGCCTTGTTACCGGCAGGTTATGTAAAATCCCTAGTATTCGTAGAGGCTTCGTAGACATGATGTGGGTGTATGTATGTATTTTTGGGTAGTAACGACACATACTCGGAATCGTGGATCATGTTGGAAAGTTATGTGTGTATTTTGTATGTTTGAATATCAATCGTTGAAATGTTAAAAGAGGAAACCAGTGGAGATATGTTGTGAAATGTACTTTGAAACTAAAAGCGGCTAACTTACAGGAAATAATGTATATTATAAACGCGGAGCAATATGTTGGGCAGGAGAGGCAATCCAGGTCCGCTTGACTGGGTTCACCCGGTTAGGCGCCGGTCTCGTCCCTCGATTTTGGGGCGTGACACATACAATGCCTCAAATGGGGCCATCTGAATACTAGCATGAAAGCTGTTGTTGTAAGCAAACTCTATAAGCGGCAAGTGATTGTCCCAGCTACCTTTGAAATCCAAAACACAAGCCCGTAACATATCCTCAAGCGTCTGAATAGTCAACTCCGCTTGACCGTCCGTCTGTGGGTGGAAAGTTGTGCTGCGATTTACCTGAGTACCCAACCCATGCTGAAAGTTCCTCCAAAAGTTAGCTGTGAACTGAGTCCCTCGATCCGAGATAATAGATAATGGAGTGCCATGGAGTCTGACTATTTCCTTGATATACAACGGAGCATACTATTTTGCAGTATCGGTGGACTTGAGTGGCAAGAAATGCGCCGACTTCGTGAGTCGATCCACTATCACCCAAATTGAGTCGAACTTGCACTGAGTGCGAGGTAAACCTACCACGAAGTCCATATTGGTCATTTTCCATTTCCACATCGGTATTTCCATAAGTTGCGTCAACCCACCAGGCCTCTGATGCTCGGCCTTCACTTGCTGACTATCGGACACCTAGCCACAAAGTCCGCCACACCCCTCTTCATACTATTCCACCAATACATTTCCTTGAGATTGCGATACATTTTCGTAGAACCTGGGTGAATAGAATACCTGGAATTATGAACCTCTGCCATTACCCTCTCTCGGAGATCATCCACATCTGGAACACATAATCTCCCTTGACACCGCAAGACACCGTCATCATTGTCGAGTGAAAAAGCTGAAATTTTGTGATTCAAAATTGCTTCCCTCAATTGTATTAATGCTGGATATCTGAATTTCTTTTCCTTGACTTCTGCTACAAGCGAGGACTCCACTCCATTACACACCACGATATTCCCCTCATCAGAGACCGAAAGTTAGACCCCAAGACTGGTCAGCTGATAAACCTCTCGAGCCAAAGGCCTCTGACCGACTTCTAAATGTGCCAAGCTACCCATGGATTTTCGACTAAGAGCGTCGGCTACCACATTCGCCTTCCCTGGGTGGTACAAAATATTCATATCATAATCCTTGATCAGTTCTAACCACCTCTGCTGCCTTAAATTCAACTCCTTCTACTTGAATAAATACTGAAGACTCTCGTGGTCTGTGAACACGTCCACATGGACCACATAAAGATAATGTCGCCAGATTTTCAATGCAAACACAACCGCTGCGAGTTCCAAATCATGTGTCAGATAATTCTTCTCGTGATTCTTGAGTTTCCTTGAAGCATACGCTATTACCTTACCACATTGCATCAACACACACCCCAATCCAACCTTCGAAGAATCACAATAAACCACGGATCCTTCTATACCTTCTGGCAAGGTCAACACTGGTGACGAAGTCAATCTTGATTTCAATTCCTGAAAACTCTTTTCATAAGCATCGGACCACTGAAACTTGGCTACTTTCGTCATCAGCTTGGTCAATGGGGAGGCGAGAGTAGAGAATCCCTCCACAAATCTTTGATAATACCCAGCTAGACCCGAGAAACTGCGAATCTTCGTCGGGGTCGTTGGTCTAGGCCAATCCTTCACCATTACGATTTGAGAAGAACCTAGCACCTTGCAACTGATCGAACAAATCATCTATCCGAGGCAGTGGATATTTATTCTTGATGGTGACCTTGTTGAGCTACCGATAATCAATACACATTCGAAGCGGTCCATCTTTCTTTCTGACAAAAAGAACCGGTGCGCCCCAAGGCGATACACTTGGCCGAATGAAACCCTTTTCTAATAGATCTTTCAATTGCTCCTTTAACTCTCTCAATTCTGCTGGCGCCATTCTGTAAGGTGGAATAGATATTGGCTGCGTATCTGGCAATACATCAATCCCGAAATCGATCTCTCTATCTGGAGGAATCCCAGGAAGCTCATCCGGAAACACTTCAAGAAACTCATTCACAACCGGCACAAACTCCGGAGCAGGCACCTCTGAAGTGGTGTCCGCAACCCGGACAAAATGATAGACGCATCCCTTCCGGATATCTTGGAGGCCTTAAGATAGGAGTAAACCTACCTCTCGGCACAATATCACTCCCCTTCCATTCAATAACTGGCTCATTAGGAAACTCGAGCCTCACAGTTCTGGTTCGACAGTCGAGTTTAGCAAAGCACGAATAAAGCCAATCCATTTCTATGATCTCACCAAAATCTATCATTCCTAGCTCAATAAGATCGGCCGTGGTATCTCGACCACCCACCGTGACAACACAATTCCTATAGAATCGCGCAGCCGTAATAGAATCACCAACCAAAGTCGACACTGAGAACAACTCATGAAGCTGTTTGGGTTCTATCCCAAAACTCGAAGCAATAAATGGAGTAACATATGACAATGAAGACACGGGGTCAATAAGAGTATAAACATCAAGTGTTTGTACAGTCAGAATACCTGTGACAACTTCTGGAGAAGCCTCCGTAGTCTGGCGACCACTCAAAGCATAGAATCGACTGGGTCCCCCTTGACCCCGTGCTCTACCCTAGGTGCACCGCGCCATGCTGGAGCTTGAGGGCGGGCTGAAGATGTAGCGGCCGAAGAATTGGGCGGCTGAGCAGTGCCCCTACCTGTGCCCTGACTGGGCGCACGATAATCTCGCTGAATATGGCCCCTCACTCCATATCTATAGCATACCGGGATATCCAGGTACAAGGCTCAAAATGAAACCTCCCACACTTAAGGCATGGGACCCTCCGCTGCTACTGAAACCTCCCACCAGAACGACCTGACTGGTGGAACCTCCTGCTGTCCGAACTTGGTCCAAAGCGACCTCCCTGCTGATAACTTTTCCCTAATGACGGCGCACTAGCTGAAGACTGAGCATAGGACTGAGATGGCCCTGCCAACCCTCTCCCAAGGGCTGATCTCCCACCTCCAACTAAGCCCCCAGGGTTGCCCGCTGACCGAGCCCTACTACTACCCTCTCTCTCCATTCTTATATTCAATTTTCGGGCCTCCTTAGCCTGGTAAAAACCCACAATCTTACCATAGTTCATATCTGAATGCAAAGCAGCTGTAGCAGCCTCATTGACAACCAAGGGACCAAGGCCCTGAACAAACCGACGAACTCTAGCCTCCATAGTCGGCATCATGTGGGTAGCATTCTTGGACAAGCGCACGAACTCCATATGGTACTTCCACACACTCATGTGGCCCTGCTTAAGAACCTCAAACTCTGCAGCACGGGCTTCCATAACCTCGGCAAACAAGAAATGATCTATGATAGCATCTACAAACTCGACTCACCTCGCCGGAGGGCTCCCCTCTCCACGGGAACTCTCCCACATCTCAAACCATGAATATGCTGCCCCATTTAGACGATAGGAAGCTAACTCAACTCCCTCTATTTCAGTAGCCTTCATAACCCGGAGAGTCTTGTACATTTTATCTACAAAAGCTTGAGGATCGGCCTTTGGGTCGGTGCTTGTGAACTCTGGAGGGGCTAACCGCAGAAACTGGTTGACCCTATAACCTGAAGAATCCCCTTGCTCGCTAGAGGACGCAGGAGCAACCTGCGATCTTTGGGCCTGTCAGGTCACTAACTGAGTCAACATCTGAATAGCTCCCCCGAGGTCCCCATCAGAAATACTGGGACCGGAAGCCGGAACTGAGGAATGATCAGAAACATCAGCGGGAGGGATTCCAGTGCCCTCCGCTGGAGCATGAATAGGGATAGACTGGCCTGGCATGGAGGAGTCAGGCAGATTCAAGGTCGGGGATCACTCGAACCATCAGATAAAGGATTCATGGCCACACTTGGGGTGGCATTGTCCTCTAGGCCGAGCCGAGCTCTCTTCTTGGGCGCCATTTACTGAAAATAAGGACAATGCACGAGTTAGATGGAGACATTCTCACCTTTTACATCATCGCACGATACAAAGTAACAATGAAAGGGTATTTTCCTAAATGTCCGTTCAACCCCCTAATTATAGATGTGGTCGACAACACACCGATAAGAAGGGCTCTACTAGACACGGCTCCGATACATCCTAGGACACTTTTAAAACCTTAGGCTCTGTACCTAGTTTGTCACGCCCCAAAATCGAGGGACGACACCGGCGCCTAACCGAATGAACCCAGTCAAGCGGACCTGAATTGCCTTTCCTACCCAACGTATTACCCCGTGTTCATAACGTACATTATTCAATATGAGTTAGCCAATTTAGATTCAAGGTACACTTTACAACATGATTCCATTTTTCTCTTTTAGCTTTCAACAATAGATAATCCAAAATATACAAGTTACATACAACATTTCTGATTTGCGATCCACAATTATGAGTGAGTACAACTACTGTCCAAAATATACATAAGTACAACCCACACAGTGTCTATGGAGCCTCTAAGAGTTCTTAGGATTTTTACATAACTTGCCGGCAACAAGGCCCCGGCTATACCTTTACAACATAAGCAAAGAGGATAGTATAATCCACACGTGGCCCCGAGAATAAGAGGGGCTCAGCAAAACTGCTGAAGAGATGAAGAGGAGGCACCACTAATGGCGGGCTGAGCTACCTTCTATGGAACCACCAACATCCATATAAAAGATGTAGCGCCCCCGACAAAAGGGACGTTAGTACCGTTGAATAGTACTGGTAAGTATGAACAAACATTACTTTAAGTACAATCAAACAATTCACAGATAAGGGACAGTTAATGGAAACAACAAGTATTGCACAGAAACAGTAACAACCAGACCCAAGAGTTTCACATATTCTCATTTCAACACAAACACATTCAAGAGTTTTACAGATTCTAATTTCAACACAACCACATTCAAGAGTTTCAGAGATTCTCTTTTTAATACAACCACATTCAACAATTTCACAGATTCTCATTTCAACACAACCACATTCCACCCTTATTACCTCGTCCACCCTTATTACATCATCCACCCTTATTACCTCTCCACCCTTATTACCTCGTGTTGCGGCGTGCAACCCGATCCCTCCGAACAATCACATTTCAGCCTTGTTACATTCTGCTGCGGCGTGCAACCCGATCCCACAGGACAATCACATTTCATAACAACAATCACCAATAATTAAATCAAAAGGATCTTCATTACAAGGAACACAAGTTCATATCAACAATTCGCTATGTGTACTCAAGGCACGATGATTCTCACCAAGCATATATTCATGTGCACAATTCGTTATGTGCACAATGATTCATGTACATCAATTCATAATAATCTCTTTCATCACTTACCACGCACGGTTTTTAGCCATTAGATACATTCCCACACTTGGCCACATTAACATTCTTTCATTCATTAACACATACTTTCATATCGATACCCTCAAGAATTTGACGATCTTTGC
The DNA here is from genome assembly GCA_005239495.1 of Nicotiana undulata. Classification (NCBI taxonomy): domain Eukaryota; kingdom Viridiplantae; phylum Streptophyta; class Magnoliopsida; order Solanales; family Solanaceae; genus Nicotiana; species Nicotiana undulata. The sequence continues at coordinate 203,588 of ML279851.1, read as the reverse complement.
ACATAATAAGATAGGCACAACAAACCTTTTTTCACAATCTCAATTAGCATAGTAGTCAACAAGAAATTCAGGGAGTGAAGTCTTACGCCTCAACATATTTGGACAGTCAATTCACATATTCTCAAACAAGGTACACATACCGTATATTCTGACACCAACATGAGGATTCTACAAAGGTTAAAGTTAGCCATACATACCTCGAGTTGAATGTTCCCTTTTTAATTTCTATCACAAACCACCGGACCGTCTAGCACCGTAAATCTATTCCACAATGTGACATATTTCACTTAGAATTAGGAAGCTTAAATTCAATTGGGCATTTTATAAAACACTATGTGACCCCTTAGATTACTAACCCCCTTTTTGAGAACAATTACCCACACTTGTTTTCCCTTTACTAGATCACAGAGTTTAACTTAAATGCATACAAGGTCTCAAATTTGATTTCCAAGAACCAACCTATGTGTGCTTTATTCTTCACAAAAAGCTGCGAATTAAAGGGAAATGGGGTGAAGACTTACCTCTTTTAGTGAAGAAAATGATAATAACTCGTCCGGGCTTGAGTGATTTTTGGACAAAATCAAATTGATGAAGATGGAGCTTTGTCTCTCAAGAACCCTCTCTCCCCTCTCTCTATTTTTGTTCAGAAATTCCTTAAAAATGAAGGGGAGGCGTGTTTTATTAAACAGGGGGTCGGGTTTAAAATTTAGAAAATAGGAGCCCCGACACATAAATACAGTCAGGAATGCGATCACATTCCTGCTATGCGGTCTGCATTCCTGTCGAAGAAATGGCCCTCAGATGGGCCAAAATTGGAAAACAGTCTGCCCAGGTATGCGACCACTATGCGGTCCGCATACCTATTATGCGATCGCATAGTGCGTCGCATAACCTCCCTCGCAAAAACCATGGGGAAAGAATGCGACAACTATGCGGTCCGCATACCCAAAATGCAATCGCATTCAGGGCCGCACAGTTGTCCTCAATTTGGACAGAATCCTGGCCATGCATGCGAGCATTATGCGGTCCGCATACACGTTATGCGATCGCATAGTGCGTCGCATAACAACAAAATTCTGGAAAGTTTTATTTTTCAAGTTTCGGGTACTTTTTACTCAAAATAGGTCCGTTTTAAGAATTTATACAGTTATAACAACACAGGGACCTATTCGGGCATTATTTTAGACATAGAATTTTACGGGTCTTTACAGACCTAAATGCTTTACTTGCTAACATCAGAAACATTTCAAAATATAGGTATTTCCTTTGTTCACATATTCTGTTTTCTACACATTATTAGACAACATGCCTATAGGATTAAAATATCATTGACCGTTTTCTCAACTTGTGCTATTACTGTGCGACTGCTACGTAACATCCCCTTTCCTAATCTAGATACCATGGCTATAAGGTTTAATAAATCAACGACTTGATACTGCTTTTGTAATGCCCCACCTAGATGATATGTCTATTGGAGTAAAGTGTTATAAAATCAGTTTCAACAATTGTTAAAAATCCTGCCTATAGATATTGTCACCCACCTAAGATGTATCTCTATAAAATCAGCATTGCTAATTCAGAGTTCTGGGATTGTTTTCACTACCTTATTACAGAATGATTAGAAATTATTTATAAAGGGTTTGTAACGCTCTAATTTGCCTATACGCTAGACCAGAAATTATAGCACTGCCTACCTAATATTGGAATCCAGAATCACATAGAAATCATGCCTATAGGACTTAATGATTCCAACATGTCTTAATACTTCCTGTAAGAATATGCCCACCTGCATTTGTTGCTTATATGTGGAGGTTAACTTGGGCCTTTAACTGCCTTTGCATGAAGTCCTACTTATTTTTTTTTAATGTCGATTAGTTTATCATTTTCAGCAACCTAAGTAATGTCTAGAACCACCCAAATAGAGGTTCAAGGCCTCCTTGATCGTAGGCATAGGACGGATAGTGCACGCATAGGTACCACTTGAAATTGAATTAGAGCGCCTCTAGGTTAACAACTTTAACATAGTAATTCGGTAGCAGGGGATGATAGTATGTGCATGCTGAATAATATGAGTAACTCCCTATCTTAAGGGAGCTGCGAAGTATTATTTATGTTGCACGGGGTGATCCTTTAGGTTAAAAAACTTAGGACCCGCCCCCCCTCTTTCCTTTATACACTTAGTTATTTAATATATATCGTTATAGTTATATCCTTGTAGTCCTTAAGATTTGTATCAATTCTCATTGTGTTATAATGCAACTCTCCGACCTTATCCACTTTGTTTATTTTATCATATCGCCTAATTATAATCCATAGAGTTTTAAGTTCGGCCAGGACCCACAGTTATAGACTTCGAAGAGTGCCTAACACCTTCTCTTTGAAGTAATTTGAGCCCTTACCCGATCTTTGGTGGCGTTGACTAGTAAAATAGAGTTATTTGCATAATAGGTGCCCTAACGCACCTTAAAATCGTTAGGTGGTGACTCTTCTATTTTAATACCCATCTAAAAGAGTTGTCACATGTCAAGGCCCGATTTCGCGAGAAAAGGGGGCGCGACAGCATGGCTACTCTGCTAGGGATATACTTAGGCTCTTACCATAATGAACTTGGCTTATGCGGATTACTTTCTTTATGCACATTCCTTCCCTGATTTTCCTTTCTTAGTTTAAATTTTTTATGACATGTACATGACTTCCCCATTCACCTTTATTTTCTATGACAACTGTTTATTTCTTTTCATCTTGTCTAAGACTTCCATATCATGCCTTTCCCATCCCTACTTCCTCACCTGTTTTATTTCCTGTATATATTTTTATGAACTAAACTGACTTCTTCCTTTTTTCTTTCTTCTCTTTCCATGTTTACTTTTGATGTCTTACTGCTTTTACATATTCTATCATGCAAATACTTGGCAACGTGTTATTGTCTCTACATAAAGAATGCTCCACTCGTGCCAATTATCAACTATAACGACCCGGTCGGTCATTTTGAGAGTTAGCACCCCCGTCCCCTAATAACTATTTCTCCCATGTCTATTTCTGCTTTTGGAACTTTTCGGAGCGTTGAGTGTTGAAATGCAGAGAGTTTTTGGACACATAGTCCTTATATGTCAGTTTAAGCCTTAGGAATCGGGCCGTAGTTGGAATTGTGTGAAAATGGATCCGGAATGCAGTTACATCGACTCTGTTAGCCCCGTTGGGTGATTTCCAGGTTAGAAGCATGTTTGGAATATGTTTTCGAGGTCTATGGTAGATTTAGGCTTGAATTGGGAAAATTGGAATTTCGGCGATTCTGGCCGATAGGTGAAATTCTTATCTCGGGCTCGGAATGGAATTCCGAGAGTGGTTGTACGTCCGTAGTATCATTTATGACATATGTGTATAATATGAGGTCATTCAGACTAGTTTTGACGTGTTTCGGCATCATATGTGAAATTTGGAAATTTCATAAGTTCTTAGGCTTGAATCAATGCATAATTGGTGATTTTGATGTTATGGGTTGTGTTTTGAAGGCTCGAATAAGTTTGAATAAGGTATTAGGGTTGGTTGGTAGGTTTAGTTGAGGTCCCGGGGGCCTCAGGTGTGTTTAGGATGCTCAATGGGTGATTTTTGAACTTGAAACAAAGCTGAACCATTGTTGGTTCTGGTGTCTCGCACCTGCGATGGATTTTTCGCAAGTGCGGAGGAGGGGCTCGCAAGTGAAAAAAGTGGTCAGGGCTGCAAGGCTCGCAGGTGCGGAGCTGCAAGTGCGGCCCAGCAACAGCAGCTGCGACCCCAGGTGTGTTAAATGACTTTCGCACCTGCGATGGAGTTTCCGCGGGTGCGGGATCCACAGGTGCGGTCCCATTGTCGCAGGTGCGGAATCCCTGGACTGTTATACAAAAAATCTTAGGGTATGAAATTTATATCTCCTAAAGCGATTTAGAGCTCGAGTTTTGACAATATTCACCGGGTTTTGAAGAGAAGATTCATAGGTGACGAATTCTAACCTTAATTCACTTTTATATCATTAATCCTTAGTAATTTCTTCAATCTAATCAATGAAATTGGGTGAAAAATCATGCAATTAGGGAGAAAGTTCCCCAAGTAGAAATCTGAGGATTTAATGGGATATTGACGTTGGATTTGGATGATTCTTGTTTGAGTGAGCTCGTGAGTGAATGGGTGTCCGGAATTTATAATTTTTACCCGATTCCGAGATGTGGGCCCGGGGATTTTTTGGGCAATTTTCCAAATATCGTGTATTAGCTTCGAACTTATTAGCTATTTTTGTTCCTTGAGTTGATATTTACTTTATGCAATCTAATTGAATAGATTTGGGCTATCCGGAGTCGGATACTTGTGGCAAGAGCGTGGTATTGAGTTGATTAGCATAGTCGAGGTAAGTGGCTTTCCTTACTCTGTGTTGGGGACTTCCCCTTAGGTTATTTTGATACCGTTTTTGTTATATGAGCGTCGTGTACGTGAGGTGACGAGTGCTTACACGGGCTATTGTTGCTAAAACTCCACTTTTCCTTTCATGACATAAATCATTTTATCCCTATTTCATTATTTCATGTACTAACTGTGTAGTTTATCTTAGGAGTAAGCATGCCTACGTGTTTTACTTAAGTTTCCCCTAAATTGCTACTATTCGCACCACGTTTTGGTAGTTTTATCCGTATTTGCATGTGATTGTTCCTGAACTGTTTAAATAACTATATCCGGTATTCATTTGCATTTCATATTTAAATTGGGACTACAGACGAGATTCCGGGAGCTTTCACCCTGTACTGCATCGCACATTTAAATTTGGACTACAGACGAGATTCCGAGAGCTTTACCCCTGTATTGCATCGCATATTTAAATTGGGACTACGGACAAGATTCCGGGAGCTTTCCCTCTGTACTGCATTGCATATCTGCTACTATGAGATACGCCGTGCTGAGCCGAGGGCTCCCTTTTACTATTCCATTCAGCTTACTATTTCTACTATTTTTGCTTTAGTTTATTATATATCTCTGTGAAATTTCAAACTGTTTTTATTATAAACATCCAGTAGAGCCTTAACCTGACCTCATCACTACTTGAATGGGTTTAGGCTTGGCCCTTACTGGGTACCAATTGTGGAGTACTCATGCCCTTTCCTGCACATGTTTTCCATGTGCAGATCCAGGTACCAGCACTCAATATCGTGGCTAGGAGTCGTTCTAGCAGCTGCCAGGAGACCGCGAGGTAATTCTGCCGCGTCCGCAGAATCCCACGAGTCCCCTTCTACTCTAGTATAGGCATAGATGACTTATGTATTTTTGCTACTTCCTTGTATAAAGCTATATTTAGTACAGAGCTTGTGACTTTCGTAGCATTCTGGGTTTTGGGAAGTGAAATTGTATATGCCGAGCGGTTGAGTTATGTGTCTTCCCTTTCTCTTTTCGGTTTCATTTATTAAATTGCATTTATTTTTCTGCAAATTTAGGCTTACCTAGTCGTAGAGACTAGGTGTTGTCAAGATACCCAACGGAGGGAAATTTGGGTTGTGACAAGTTGGTATCTGAGCATCTAGGTTCATAGGAGTCACAAGTCACAAGCCAGTTTATTAGAGTCTCGCGGATCGGTGCGGAGACGTCCGTATCTATCCTCGGGAGGCTATTTAACTGTTAAGAATAATCATATTCTTTGGAATTCCTTATCGTGCTCACAGATGGTGCGGACCCGTACCAGACGTACTGACGATCAGGCACCCGAGCCTCCAGCCATAGCCATAAGAGGCAGGGGCCAGGGTAGAGGACGAGCACACGGTGCAGCCCGAGCACCGGCGAGAGCAGAGACGGATGAGCCCCCAGTAACTACAGTTGGAGGGGCACAGGAGGTCCCTATTATTACTCCAGCCCTCTAGGAGACTTTAGCTAAGTTCCTGAGCGCTTTCAGTACTCTAACCTAGGTGGGACTACTCATGAAAGATCCAGCTACATCTCAGGTCGGGGGAGGTACACACACTCCCGCAGCCCGTACTTCTTAGCAGAGAGTTCATATCGGGCAGGTTCTAGAGTATATTCCTACGCCCCCAGCGGCTCCAGCTCAGCATGATACTAGATTAGCTATTTCTGAGGCAGAGCAGCTCAGACTTGAGAGATACAAGAATTACCACCCACCTGTTTTCAGCGGACTAGCTACAAATGATGCTCTGGGATTTCTTAAGGAGTGTAATCGCATTCTCCTCACTATGGGTATTGTGGAGATGATTGGGGTTTCTTTCACCACTTTCCAACTGAGGGGAGCGACTTATTAGTGGTGGACTGTCTATGAGTAGAGTAGTTCGGAGGAGGCAGCTTCACTTACTTGGGATCAGTTCTCCGAGATGTTCTTACTTGAGTTTGTCACTCAGAGCCTCATGGATGCTTGGCGTGCAGAGTTTGAGCAGTTACGCCAGGGTACCATGACTGTGTCAGAGTATGTAGTCCGTTTCAGTGACTTGGCTCGTCATGCACCAGCCTTGGTTTCCACTACCAGAGAGAGGGTTCGACGCTTTATTGAGGGGCTTCACCCGAGTATTCGGACAAGCATGGCCAGGGAGTTGGAGACAGATATCACTTACCAGCAGGCCGTGAGTATTGCTCGGAGGATTGATAGTATGTTATCCTGGGACGGAGAGGATACAGAGGCCAATAGGTCTCGAGAGACTGGTCATTTTTCGGGATCTCGTGCACCAGCAGCACGCTACGGTAGGGGTTTTGTGAGTCACCCTGTTCATTCAGCTCCTCCAGCATCCAGTGGTATTCCTGCTCCTCCTAGACCTCAAGAGCCTTATTATGCACTACTAGTATCCAGTGTGACTCCTGCTCGAGGTGCTATCACAGGCCAGCCCAGCAGGCCAGTTCAGAGTCAGCATCAATCGCCACATCCACCGAGGGGTTGTTTTGAGTGTGGTGACCCTCGCCACGTGATCAAAGTTTTCCCCAGAGTTAAGAGGGGTGTCCCACCTTAGACTTATCAGGTCCAACGTATTCCACCGGGTCCTCCAGCTATTCTTCCAGCCCCAGCTGCTACCCCACCTTCTTAGGCAGCTCAAGGTGGAGGTCGGGGAGGTCGAGGTCGCTCTAGAGGGGAAGGTCAGGCCAGGTACTATGCTCTTCCAGCCCGTTCCGAGGCCGTAGCCTCAGATTCAGTCATCACAGGTATTGTCCCTGTTTGTCATAGGGATGCATCAATATTATTTGATCCAGGCTCTACGTATTCATATGTGTCTTCTTATTTTGCTTCACATCTGGTGGTATTTCGGGATTCTTTGAGTTCCCCCATGGGAGATTCTCTTGTGGTGGACCACGTATATCGGTCGTGCTTGATTGTTATCAGTGGTTTTGAGACCAGGGCTGATTTATTATTGCTCAGTATGGTAGACTTCGATGTTATCTTGGGCATGGACTGGTTGTCGCCACATTATGCTATTCTTGATTGTCATGCCAAGACCGTGACGCTGGCTATGCCAGGTTTACCGAGGTTAGAGTGGAGTGGTTCTTTAAAGTATACTCCCCACCGAGTCATTTCCTTTCTTATGGCTCAGCGGATGGTGGAGAAGGGGTGTGATGCATATTTAGCCTATGTGAGAGATGTTAGCATTGATACCCCTTCAGTTGAGTCAGTTCCAGTTGTGCGGGACTATCCCGATGTTTTTCCAATTGATCTATTGGGTATGCCCCCTGACAGAGATATTGATTTCGGCATTGATTTGTTTCTGGGCACTCAGCCTATTTCTATTCCTCCCTATCATATGGCTCCTCCTGAGTTGAAGGATTATAAGGAATAGTTGCAAGAGTTGCTTGATAAGGGTTCCATCAGGCCTAGTGTATCACCTTGGGGTGCTCCGGTATTATTTGTGAAGAAGAAGGATGGTTCAATGCGTATGTGCATTGATTACCGGCAGCTGAATAAGTTTACAACGAAGAACAGGTACCCATTGCCTCGCATTGATGATTTATTTGACCAGTTACAGGGTGCTACGGTGTTCTCCAAGATTGACCTGCATTCGGGCTATCATCAGTTGAAGATTCGGGAACCGGACATCCCGAAGACTGCCTTCAGGACTAGATATGGCCACTATGAGTTCCTTGTTATGTCATTTGGGCTGACCAATGCCCCAGCAACCTTTATGCACCTGATGCACAGCGTATTTCGGCCTTATCTTGATTCCTTCATCATCATGTTCATTGATGACATCTTGGTATATTATTTGTCCCAGGAGGACCATGAGCAACATTTGAGGACTGTGCTTCAGACATTGATGGAGAAGAAACTGTATGCCAAATTCTCTAAGTGTGAATTTTGGCTTGATTTTGTGGCATTCTTAGGCCATGTGGTGTCTTGTGATGGGATCAAGGTAGATCCGAAGAAGGTGGAGGCGGTGCAGAGTTGGCCTAGACCGTCTTCAACTATTGGGATCCGCAGTTTCCTCGGTTTGGCTGGGTACTATCGCCGTTTTGTGGAGGGATTTTCATCCATTGCAGCACCTATGACCAGACTGACCCAGAAGGGTGCACCATTCAGGTGGTTTGAGTAGTGCGAGAAGAGCTTTCAGAAGCTCAAGTTATCCCTGACTACAGCTCACGTGTTGGCATTGCCTACGGGTTTAGGGTCCTATACAATCTATTGTGATGCTTCGAGGATTAGTCTTGGGGCGCTGTTGATGCAGGATGGTAAGGTGATTGCCGACGCATTCAAACAGTTGAAGGTGCATTAAAAGAACTATCCAGTGCATGATCTCGAGTTGGCAGCGATTGTTCACGCCCCGAAGATATGACGTCATTATTTATACGGTGTTCCCTGTGAGATTTTCACTTATAACCGGAGTTTGTAGCACATATTCAAGCAGAAGGACCTCAATTTGCACCAACGTAGGTGGTTGGAGTTACTCAAGGATTATGACATCACTATATTATACCATCGGGGGAAGGTCAATGTGGTGGCCGACGCATTGAGTCACCGGGCGGAGAGTTTGGGGAGTTTGGCATATCTTCATGTAGCTGAGAGGCCCTTAGCTTTAGATGTTCACTCCCTAGCCAGTCAGTTCGTGAGGTTGAATCTTTCTGAGCCTTGCCGGGTATTTTCTTGTGTGGTTGCTCGATCTTCCCTTTATGTCCGTATCAGAGAGCGCTAGTATGATGATCCCAACCTTCTGGCTCTTCAGGATAGAGTTCGGGGGGGGGGGTGATGCCACGGATGTTACTATTGATGATGACAGCGTGATGAGGATGCATGTCGTATCTGTGGGTCCAATGGAGATGGGATTCGAGGGTTGATTCTCAAGAAGGCCTATAGCTAGCAGTATTCCATCCACTCGGGTACCGCGAAGATGTACTAGGATCTGAGACAACACTATAAGTGGCGAAGGATGAAAAAGGATATAGTGGAATTTGTAGCCAAGTGTCTCAAGTATCAGCAGGTCAAATGTGAGCATCAGAGACCGGGAGGATTGCTTCAGCAGATTGAGCTTCCAGAGTGGAAGTGGGAGCGGGTCACCATGGACCTTGTGGTTTGACTTCCTCAAATTTTGAGGAAGTTCGATGCTATTTGGGTGATTGTGGATCGGCTGACAAAATCAGACCATTTCATTCCAGTGTTGACTATATAGTCCTCAGAGAGATTGGCTGAGATTTATATCAGGGAGATTGTCCGACTCCACAGTATTCCGGTATCTATCATTTCAGACAGAGGTAAACAGTTCACTTCACGGTTCTAGAGACCCGTTCAGCAGGAGTTAGGCACCATGGTGGAATTGAGTACAAACTTTCACCCCAGACGGGCAGGCAGTCCGAGTGCACGATTCAGATTCTTGAGGATATGCTCCGTGCCTATGTGATGGATTATGGAGGGTCATGGGACCGATATTTTCCACTTGCAGAGTTTGTTTATAATACCAACTACCAGTCCAGCATTCAGATGGCGTTGTATGAGGCTTTGTATGGTAGGCGGTGCAGGTCTCCAGTGGGATGGTTTGAGCCAGGCGAGGCCCGATTGTTGGGTACAGATTTGGTCCAAGATGCCCAGGAAAAGGTGAAGGTGATTCAGGAGAGGCTTCGCACAACTCAGCCCAAGCAGAAGAGTTATGCGGACCAGAAGGTTCGTGATTTGACATTTATTGCCGATGATCGAGTTTTGCTTCGGGTATCGCCTATGAAGGGCGTCATGAGGTTCAGGAAGAAGGGTAAACTGAGTTCGAGAATTATTGTCCCTTTTGGGGGTTTGCGGTGTGTTGGGGAGGTTGCTTATGAGCTTGCCTTTCCTCCCAGCCTAGCAAGAGTTCATCCGGTATTCCACGTTTCTATGCTCCAAAAGTATCACGGTGACCCGACTCATGTTTAGGATTTCAGTTCAATCCAGTTGGACAAGGATTTATCCTATGTTGAGGAGCCTGTAGCTATATTGGATAGGTAGGTGAGAAGGCTCAGGTCAAAGGATATTGCATCAGTGAAGGTTGTGTGGAGGGGTCATCCGGTCGAGGAGGCGACTTGGGAGACCAAGCAGGATATGCGCAGGCAGTACCCTCATCTCTTCGCTGCTTCAAGTATGTTTCTATACTCATTCGAGGACGAAGAATTTTCTTAATAGAGGGAGAATGTAACGATCCGACCGGTCGTTTTGCGAGTTAGATCCCCCATCCCCTAATAACTGTTTCTCACATGTTTATTTCTGCTTTTGGAACTTGTCGGAGCGTTGAGTGGTGAAATGCAAAGAGTTTTGACACATAGTCCTTATATGTGAGTTTAAGCCTTAGGAATCGGGCTGTAGTTGGAACTGAGTGAAGACGGATCCGGAATGGAGTTCTGTCAACTCTGTTAGCTCCGTTGGGTAATTTCGGGGTTAGGTTCATGTTCGGAATGTGTTTTCGAGGTCTCTGGTAGATTTAGGCTTGAATTGGAGAAAGTTGGAATTTTGGTGATTTCGGCCTATATGTGAAATTCTGATACCGGGCTCGAAATGGATTTCCGAGAGTGGTTGTAGGTCCGTAGTATCATTTATGACATGTGTGTAAAAATTGAGGTCATTCAGACTAGTTTTGACATGTTTCGGCATCATATGTGAAACTTGGAAATTTCATAAGTTCTTAGGCCTCAACAGGTAATTTTGGAACTTGGAACACAGCTGAACCATTGCTGGTTCTGGTGTCTCGCACTTGCGTTGGATTTTCCGTAGGTGCGGACACGCACGTGCGGAGGAGGGGCACGCAGGTGCGGAAAGTGGTTAGGGCTGCCAGGCTCGCAGGTGCGGATGGGGTTCCGCAGGTGCGACCCAGCAACCGCAGGTGTGACCCCAGGTGTGTTAAGTGACTTTCGCACTTGCGATGGAGTTTCCGCAGGTGCGGTCCCATAGTCGCAAGTGCGGAATCCCTGTACTGTTATACCAAAAATCCGAGGGTTTGAATTTTACATCTTCTAAAATGATTTAGAGCTCGGGGTTTGGCAATTTTCACTGGGTTTTGAAGAGAAGATTCATAGGTAACGAATTCTAACCTTAATTCACTTGTATATCATTAATCCCTAGTAATTTCTTCAATCTAATCAATGAAATTGGGGTGAAAGTTACCCAAGTAGAAATCTGAGGATTTAATGAGATTTTGACGTTGAATTTGGATGATTCTTGTTCGAGTGATCTCGTGAGTGAATGGGTGTCCGGAATTTATAATTTTTACCCGATTCCGAGACGTGGGCCCGGGGGACATTTTTGGCAATTTTCCAAATTTTGCGTATTAGCTTCGAACTTATTAGGTATTTTGGTTCCTTGAGTTGATATTTACTTTATACAATCGAATTGAATAGATTTTGGCCACCCAGAGTCGGATACTCGTGGCAAGAGCGTGGTATTGAGTTGAATAACGCAGTCGAGGTAAGTGACTTGCCTAACTCTGTGTTGGGGACTTCCCCTTAGGTTATTTTGATACCGTTTTTGTTATATGAACGCCTTGTACGTGAGGTGACGAGTGCGTACACGGGCTATTGTTGCGAAAACTCCACTTTTCCTTTCATGACATAAATCGTTTTATCCCTATTTCATTTATTCATGTACCAATTGTGTAGTTTAGCTTAAGAGTAAGCATGCCTACCTGTTTTACTTGAGTTTCCCCTAAATTGCTACTATTTGCACTACGTTTAGGTAGTTTTATCAGTATTTTCCTGTGATTCTTCCTAAACTGTTTAAATAATCTGTATCTGGTATTCATTTGCATTTCATATTTAAATTGGGACTACATACGAGATTCCAGGAGCTTTCCCCCTGTACTGCATCGCATATTTAAATTGGTACTATGGACTAGATTCCGCGAGCTTTCCCCTGTAGTGCATTGCATATCTTCTACTGTGAGATACGCCGTGTTGAGCCGAGGGCTCCCTTTTACTATTCCTTTCAACTTACTGTTTCTACTGTTTTTGCTTTAGTTTATTATATCTCTCTGTGAAATTTCAAACTGTTTTTATTATAAACATCCAGTAGAGCCTTAACCTGACCTCGTCACTACTTGACTGTGGTTAGGCTTGACACTTACTGGGTACCAATTGTGGAGTACTCATGCATATCTTCTTATGACTTATGTATTTCCGCTACTTCCTTGTATAGGAATAGATGACTTATGTATTTCTGCTACTTCCTTGTATAGAGCTATATTTAATACAGAGCTTGTGACTGTCGTGACATTACGAGTTTTGGGAAGAGAAATTGTATATGCCGAGCGGCTGAGTTATGTGTCTTCTCTTTCTCTTTTCTGTTTCATTTATTTTTTTGCAAATTTGGGCTTACCTAGTTGTAGAGACTAGGTGCGATCATGATTCCCAACAGAGGGAAATTTGGCTCGTGACATCAACATAGCATCGCTTGATGAGTGTCCGCGCTCTACCAAAATTACCCCTTTTAAAATTAGAAAGGCTTTTTTGCGGTAGACTAGTCGATCAACGGTGCAATTGATGGTCCCGTGCCTTTCCCTCTCAAATGTGCTTGCACTATGTTAATTCTTGTACGGGTTAAGGCATTTTTGACATAATGGCCTGCTAAGATAAGCCTTGTCCAAAGTGCGACCGGATTTCCACAATCCCAATGGGCATCATCATTTTATGTGCATTACTTGGAGAAAATATGCCGATATGTTGATCATTATTGTTTAAATTGTTGAATCTGGAGGGGAAAGGGCTAACCTTTATTTGTTTGAAGAAAATGAAGCATGAAGTCCCCAGGTTCGGCATGGTCTAAAACATCCTACCTCTGCTACTTTACTGGTGGAAAGACCTTGCGCCTTGCAACAAGAATCATGTGAGAAAAGTACTTAGTGACTTTCCCTCTTTGCTTAATATCCAACCAGTTAGAGCTTTGATTGAGGCTCCTACCATGTTCTGGGATGAGAAAAGAGCGGTTTTCCGATTTGGTGGCATAGAAATGACTCCTTTCTTAGAAGAAATATGAGACTTTGCTAAGCTACCATGGGATAGTCCGGGGTTACTAGTACCAGAGAAACTCACCCTCGCAGTTTTCTAAAGCTATTGGGATTTAAGAAAAATGAAGAATTGATTTTCTTAGAGAAATCCTACATCCCTTTTGGGTTTCTTTATGAATGTTATGGGCATAGTAAGTCGTACCGTCTTCATCATGAGGAACTTTCCATTACCTCCCTAGGTTAGACTCACTGTCGAGTTTATGTATTCATCATCTGCTTCTTGGTTTTGTTGATATTTCGAATGAAAGGGGGAAGGTTTCACACTCGTTTAGCTATGGTTGCAAAAACTTTAATGGAAGGTATCTATGGGAAAACTTACACAATTATGCCGCGCTCTAGATCGGTGCAAGCAGGGGTTTGGACATTTTGAAGGTTGTAATTTATATGGTTGGAACACTTTCATAGGGGAGAATATTGTCAAGAGATTCTGCGACGGCCATTGAATGACTACATAGCTTACCACCATCCAAATAAAATGACATTCATCCCAGATAGGTTCGCACAACCCCGAAGTGCTGTAAGTTGGGTACGTTTCTTCAACAATCTGATAGACGAGAAGGTACATTGGATGTTTTAGTGGTTTCCTAGCAGTGAGTTCATCAGGTCAAGGGAAACTACTCATATGGTATTGATCGGGTTGCGAGGGATTTATCCTTATGCTCCTATAAGGGTAATGAGACAAGCAGGAAGAAAATAGGTCATATCTCGAGTTTCCAACATGGTCCAGTACAAGGCAGATTTCAAAGGGGACATCATTCCTTTCAAGTTCGAGGCGCAACATATGTTGAACCAGAAGGCCATTGTGGAAAGAGAAACTATCAATCCAGACATGTACCATGCTGGTCATGTGTATTTTTTTCCATCATGGTTGGTAGATGATATAGCGGGAGACGTCAAGCCATAGGTCAATTTGGAAAATAGGATCATTGATGATGCTGCAGAGGCACAAATCAAGTATACGTGCCACTTGCTCGTGACAGTCACCGATTGTCATTGCTCCAATGTCTAACACATGGAACATTCGGTCTAGGGCCTCGATCCGTACTTCGAGGTTTATGCAGACAGGTTATGAAATGCCATAATAGACATAAAATCGGTGTCTGTGATTTTAGCCGTATACAGAAAGCCCTCGCGTTTCTTAGAGTAAAATGATAAGAAACGGTATTGAGTGCTTGCTTCTTTGATGTCCCCAATGTGGCGTCAGCCCATCAGAGCATTAAATGACACGACTCAAAGGCTGCACGGAGGTCGCTGTCAGCACGATTACCAATAATCCCACAAACCGTTTTGGTTCAACCCTTCAGTTCCCCAAATCATACTCAAACGGATCCTATAAATACCCCAAATGCTTGCCCTTCATACTTTTACAACCACATTCGAGTATTTAGAGTTATCTTCCAACTTCTCCTGCATTCACATTCCTTTTGTGCTTACTTATTCATCTTTTTTCTTAGAAGCTTCGATATAGCTATGTCCAAGACCTCTAAGACGATGCCTCAAAAAGAGGGCATCTCTTCCCCCGCATGCCATCCAAGGGCAAAGAAAAAAAGCCACCGAGCAACGAACAATGCATCCCTGGTGATTTCGAAGAAATTTCTGACCTTACCATCGACAGACCTTCTAACACACCGAGCTGATGCGAGCCCATGTCTAGATATATCAGCATAATACCCAAAGTGGAGAGAGTGAAAACGGATTGTCACTAGGGGGGGGGGGGGAGACAGTGCAAGTTGAGATCCCCAAAGCTGAGGAAAGCATAACCACATATAAAACTGGTTTCCTCAGCGTTTACACATACCCTTTTACCCTTGGTCCCGAAGACTCTTCTTCCTTTTCACTGATAGACTCGGTAATACTTGACTTTTGCCGTCAATACTGAGTGACACTTTGTAAAATATATCCTTCCTTCTGGAGAATTGTATATATGCTCCGAGATTTACCAACCGGGTCGAGGGAATGACCTTCACCCTTGACCATTTAATACGATTGTATAGCCCCGTCTTTTTCGAGGGGGCTTGATTAAGCTACAACATCGGTCCACAAAGCCATTCTTTGTGAGCATCGATGAAGACAAAGACCGGGGGTGGATGAGTCGGTTTGTCAGAGTGAGGACCTCAGACGTAATTCCAGCCGATTGGATGCCATTCTCAGAGGAATGGAACATGAGTTGAAAGTATTACTGCCTCAAACATACCTTGTTCTCCCTTTTCCTTTTCTTGAATCAATTCTATTTTGATGTTGCGGCCCCCGTTTTTCTGTGACGTGGTCTCGGACCTCTCGGGATGGATCAGGTGTTTGGACTCCATCTTCCCGTATGACAAGCATTCTTGGCGGGATTTGGCCAAGACGCGGTGGCATGCCAAGAATCATGGTAAGCCCTTCATGTGATCATTGTTGGTTTTCATGTAAGTGTTTTTTGTGACAGTAAGACTAATATGTATTGTTTGTGCAGGCCTTGGGGACAGCGAGTTAATGAGGCTGCCTTCGCCTGGAGAAGCAGAAACTTCGAAAGCCGAAAATGGTAAGAAGAGGAAGAAGGAGACTTCAGATGAGTCTCCTAAACCAAAGAAAACCAAAGTCCGCAAGCTTAGGACGGATGCCACGGTCATAACCTTTGCTGCTGCGGCGAGTCTGCCTGCTGCAGACGAAGATGATGATAATGATGACCGTCCTTTGGCTCAAAAGGTAAGGCGGAGTGCTGTCACTAATAACGCTATCAGGCAGGGGACCTTCGACTCGGGCCAACCTCGAACAAAAGAAATCACCAGGGTAGGTGCAGTCCCTGAGACTCAGATCGGAAATGGTACAATCCGCACCGACGAATCCTTAGCTGCAAGGTTTAGAGAGCTTGACTCCGAAGTATTTCGGGTCCAAGCCGAAACTTCGACGGAGATCAACGTTGTCTGCGACCTAGATATGGGCCCCTCATTTTCCCCAAGGAATATAGGGGATGCACAGAAAAGAGGCGCCACAGACGTGGGGGTCTCTCAGGCTCAGGACGATATATTCAAAGACTATGTCATCGTCCTTGAGGAAGACGCCGATCTTGATGCCCCCAACGCCCTCGAGGAAGCAGGAAAGCTTCAAAAGTAGGTAATACCCTTAGACACTTCATTCGCTTCAATCTTATACCTTCTTTTTTTGATTCCTATCCTTCGTATTACAGGTCAATAAGCCGTACGACCATCCCTTTTCTAAGCTTCATGATAAGCTCACTAGGCATGAGAAGGAGCTCGAGAAGCTCAAATCGGAGTTGAATGCATCTAAAGCTTCCTCCTCCCGAAAGGACGAGGAGCTGAATGAGCTCCGTACTAGTCTGGAGGGGGTGCACCAGGAGCGGAATAGCTTCACCGAGCAGGTAGCATGACACTTGAGTTCATTTCCTTATTCTCGCATGTCGGTACTTTACTGACTTGGTTTGTTTTGTAGATCGAGCGAAAGAATGTCCTAGTGGGGAAATTTCAAGAAGAGGTCGTGGCCAAAGATACGGAGATCCTCGAGCTAAAAAGGCATAATGAAATCGTGGCTTCGGAGAGGGACTTTTTACGGGGAGAGTTGACCTCGACCCTGAACCTTCTTCGGAGCACCCAGGAGGTTGTTTTGCTATCTGCGGCCAAAGCTGAGGCTGCTGATCATGTTGCCTCATACAAAAGAGATGCGATTGCTGCCAATAATAGGGCTAGGCAAATATCTGAAGAGGGCGGGCTCAAACTGACTCGGGCTATTGCTCATACCTGTTCACAAGCTAGGAGGCAGGGCCTCGAGGAAGAAAGTGCCAAGGGCTCCTATCTCTCTGATGAGATTGAGAAGGCCATGATTTTAGAAGAAGAATCGGCATTCTCAACTTCCTTGGGCGAAGGCTTTGATAGCGACTCTAGCAGCAGCTCAACAAATGGTGAAGGCGAGGAGTAGACTCACTTTACTATTTTATGCCTTTTTTTCCCTTTTGTGCATCGGCTCCTTGGAGAAACTTTGTAAAGATACATCTTTTGCAAATATATTTTTTGTGAATACAAAAGGGTTTTTAAATTTGTCTTTTAATTTGTTCCATGCAAAGGAATTCTCTCGGACTTGAGGTCGGCTTCTCCAGAGCCCATTCTTAGGATAATAAAGCCCCGAGATCGGGTACCATCTTGGGCTAAATAGATATGTGGATCTTCGATAGCTCTCTCTAGAGCTTATATCTGTAGTGGCAGGGATCCTCAAGATCGGGTACCATCTCGGGGTTTAGGAAGCCGTATAAATAGTGGTGAGAATTCGCGAGACCGGGAACCGTCTCGAGGCTAGATTGATATTGATGGCTCCTTAGAGCTCGTAACTGTAATAGCAGAGATCCTCGAGATAGGGTACCATCTCGGGGTCAGATAGATATGGGGGCCTCGGGCCCTTGGGCAATGTATTTCATATGACATGACTTGTGGAGTGGTCGTGGTGGTCCCACTGGTTTGCTTCCCAAAAAGTTGTAATGGCTTGGTCAGAATTAATTGCCCTTCAAAGTAGGCGAACAGTCGCCGCTCGCCCTATAAATACATTTGCTCTCTTCGTTTGAAGACTTTGCTGCTTTGGGCGATTATCTCCTTTACAGAGTCCTTTGTTCTTTCACCATTTCTTTCTGCGTTTTAATTCAAATCTTTCGCCTTGTTTCCCCCTCTTTGTGCCAGCGTATTTGTGGCCACTATGTCAGAATCCGCTCTCCAAGAGGAGGAGAGTTCTGCGTCTGCTTCTTGCTCGGTCGATAGTACGCCGCCGGTGTCAGGAGGACAAACCTCAGAGCTCGAGGCTGTAAGGAGAGACTGCGGATGGGGAGAAGAGGTGGTACTGCAGGTACCTTCCCAAGAAGAGGGTATCACGACCCATGTAGAGGGATGTTTGAACGTATGCATGTACCCTTTTATGTTGGGCCCCCTCGACAGAGTTATACTCGACCTCTGTAGGAGGTATCGGGTTACCCTGGCACAGGTTCACCCGTCTTCTTGGAGGATAGCACTTATGATGAGGTTCTTTGCTGAGAATGTCGGGCCCGTGTTCACCCTTAGTCATCTCATAAGATTATACCGGCCCTCGCACTATCAGTGTCTGATCACTCTCCGACCTCGGTCCACTTGGCCCCTCGTTGCCATCGACGAAGAAAAGAGGGATCGTCGGTGGATGAACCGATTAGTCCAAGCGCAGACTACTGATATTATCCCGGCGGAGTTCATGCCATTTCCCGAGAAATGGATTTTCACACGTAAGTGGTACACTTGTGCCTTTATCATTTCATTTATAGCGGATGCAGGCTTTGTAATAATGTCTTCCTTTCCTTTTTTGTAGCAACTCAGTGAATGCCATTTGAGATCCCCGACTTGGCGAAATGGATTCTGAGATTGGTGGCCTGCTCGACTTACGATGAGAGAAAATGACGATACCTGTTGAAGGGTAGATGGGAGGCGATACACCATGGTAAGAGCTATGAAGTTCTTTTTTTTTAGGAACAACTTTACCTTTTGTTAACTCCTTTAACACAGGCACCAGAGACTCCTCCGAGATGGGACTGTGCCTCCTCGGGGAGGAGGAGGAGCCATAGGCCTCGGAGCTGAAGAATGAGAACAAATGGAAAGAGTCCTCCATGTGTAATGAAACCTTTAACGAGGCAAGATCCGCACAGAGGCATAGAGGCGATGAAGTTGAGCTTCTCAGGCCCGAAGTCTTTAGCCTTGGGGGAATGGTTCCTCCCTTTCCACTATTTCCTTCCCTCGTGGAAGGTACTTCGAGGGGGGAGGATTTGCTACCGCCACTTTCTTCTCCCATCGAAGGTACTTCGAGGGACGTTCGGGGCCAAGGTCTGTATGATGGGAGAGGATTCCCTAATGACGGTGTCCCCTCTCGGGATGGTTCAACTGGGGCCGAAGAGGCGCTCGATCGGCCTTTGAAGAGGCCCAGGAGATGTTTTCTATGGTGAGTTTTGATGCTTCTTAGATCTTCCAACTTCGCATTTTCATTTTTCAATTGAAGCTTGTCCTTTGTAGGACTTTGATAAGCTCAAATCCGAGTTGCAAAAGGCCATGGATTGGAAGAAATCCCTTAGGCTTCTCCGTGATAAATGAGCAAAGGAATTGATACACCTTCGGTACAAGGTGGGCTGAAGTCATGACTACGAAGGTCGCCTCGAGAGACAGGTGACCCTTGTTTTGATGACGTGAATATTTCTTCTCTCGTCCTCAAAGATTAATATTTTGGTATTGTAGTTGTAGAGAAAGACAAAGGACCTGGAACGCCTTTGGGGCAGAGTTGGTCAGGCCGAGCACGAGTGCAATGGGCTAAGGGCTCAAACAGACACCCACGTTGCGTCCAGAAAGAACGCTTTAGCCAAGGTTTCTGCCCTCGAAGTTCACCTCCAGAACGCTCGTGAATATAGATCGGTACAAGTGAGAAAAATTAAAAGGCTCGAGGCCGATCACTTGCAAATGAAAGTCGAAGTTGTTGATGCCCGTGTAGAAGCTCAAGAGGCTCGAGCAAAGGCCAATAAAAAGGTGGTAGTTTAATCAAAAGATGTTGCCGATGCTCGGGCTGAGCCGAGTGGGGCTTCTGATCGTGAAAGCAGTAGAAGAGACTATGCTCGATGTAGATCCCGAAGGGAAAACCTCAAAGAGAACCATGCTAGGGGATACAATCTCTCGGAAGAGATAGAGCAGGACAGGGCGGATGAATACGATGCCAAATTCCTCGTGTTTGATTCTGAGGATAATGAATAAGAGGCCGATAGAGCCACAATCCCCAGGGGGAAGTAGACTAGGCTTTCTCTTTTTCGGTTTTGTGCAAGGCTCTCTGTGGGATCATCTGTGAATATACATTTGTAATATATGTATATATGGAAAATCTTCTGATTATTTAACCTTGGTTGCATATGTTTTCTCATTGCCTTGAATTTTAATCGTCGAAAGCTGGTCCAGTGAACTTGTCAAAAAACCCTTAGGTTTACAGATTTTCCCTGAGGCTTGTTAAGCCGGTGTTTAAGCTCTTAAGCATGGGGTCATTATGACCTTCAATCGTCCCGGAAGCTTTTTGATGTTGGCCCATTGGCTCCAATGCGTTTGCCCTTAGGAAACCATTTCGGGCTCAGTCCTCGAGTCTGGTTACGGCTCGAGCTCATCGACCCTTAGGTTTTTTAGAGTTAGCCCTGAGGCTCTTTAAGCTGGCGCCAAGGATCTTACGCGTTGGGTCGATACAACCTTTAGTATGGCTATATTTTCCCTCGTTAAAGACTTTGAAATTTCTGCGTTCGTCCGACTCTTCGACGACTCGATAAGAACCTCGATTATGTGTCGTTATGTGATGATAAATGAGCACCTCGAAAGATTTTTCCCTATGGCTGAATTGTTTTGAAGCCTTTTCATTGTTTGGAGCTGACATGAAAATGATCGAAACTCTTTTTGCTTAAACCGAGGGTAGCATGATTTAACCGGTTCTTTCTAAAATAATTTCGAAGGATTTGATTTTATGGCGACGTTCGGGCGTCCCCGATTCCTGTTAGGTTTTCCGGAGCCTATCAACCGGAGTCATTCGTGTTTGGTCGGAGCTTATCGACCGGAGTCATTGTGTTTGGCCTGAGCCAATGGATCGGAGTCGTTGTGTTTGTCCTGAGACTTAAGTCCCCGAGTGAGGTATCCTCGGCCTCTATATTCGAGGGTATTCCTTTTTAGGGGACTTACAAGTTCGAATATATAGCCTTGGATTTGAAATAGGGATTGTGCCTTTTACAAGGTCGTATGATTTGGACATGCCTTACTCGAGGTCTTACAGTTTTGGTCATGCCCGTAGGTCTTACAGTTTCGATCATTTCTGAGGTTACCCGCTTGGGATCTTATGGCCTTGAGCTTTGATAACTTAATAAGTGACAATCCACCATAGTCCCCGAGACATCGAGGGTTTTTTGGCCCTAGAGCCTTTCCTTGTTAAAATAGCAACTTCTTTGAACCGCAAAGTGTGTTCGAGGCAAAAGATACTCCTTTGATTATTTGGTAGAAGCATACATGTTTTCACCGTCTAGGGTTCGACTATTCTATGTGGACACGGTTCATTTGACCGTTTGTCCCGATACATCATTTTCCTATCGAAACCCTCTTTGGCTCACTTCGATTTATTTGAGGAGGAGATCTCCCGGGGCGATGCCCCCTAGTATTCGAGGTTGATTGGAGAGAAGCCTTGAATACATTTTTATGTATTCCTTAGGTAGCACATAGATGTTGCCTCGTCAAACACCTTGCCGGTAAAACCCTTTCTGGGATAAAATCCGATCGAAGGAAAAGAGCGCAACGCATGCTTTAAAACCTAAGACTCTGGGCAGTTATACCTTGGCAGCGATGGAATTCCGACATCGATGGCATTTCAGAATCGATGGCATTCCGGCATTGATGGCGTGATGGCGTTCCAACCTTGATGGCGCTTTATCTTCATTTACATGTTCTAAGGATGCGGTACATTCCTTTAACCACAAATTTGGGTGCAGTCGGGGATGTAGCTTGTTACCACTACTTGGCCGTTTGCTTATCATTTGGCTCCTTCGACGTAGAAGTTTTCGATGTCGGTACCACATTGCGTACCGTGAACATCTTTTTTGCAGCGTGTTGCTCCCCGTATACCATCTTTATTCCTTCTTTGGTTGGAAACTTCATTATTTGGTGAAGGGTTGAGGGTACGACCCTCGTGCATTGTATCCACGACCTTCCGAGCAAGGCATTGTATCTCATGTCTCCAACAATGACATGAAACTTGGTATTCTGATTCGTGCCAGCCAAGTTGATCGGGAGGGTGATCTACCCTGTTGTTTTTTCGCTCTCCATGTTGAATCGATTGAGTACTCGAAAGGTGGGCACGATCTGATCGAGCAGACTGAGCTGCTCTATCACCCTCGACCTGATTATGTTGGCCGAGCTACCTGGGTCCACAAGCACACGTTTAATTTGAAATATATTCACAAGAAAAGAAATTACCAATGTGTCGTTGTGAGGCTGCAACAGGGTCTCGATGTCCTCGTCGTTGAATGTGAGAGCATCCTCGGGTATGCACCCTCGAGGTCACTTTTCCCTGGTGATAGATATTTTTGTTCGTTTGACAACGGGCTCTTGTGGGATGTCGATCCCTCCCATGATCATGTGGATGACATGCTACGGCTCTTCTGTTTTGTTTTTCCTGTTCGCCTTCCTCTCTCGAAGATGGTTTTTATCCCGGTCACTGAGGAACTCTCGGAGGTGCCCTTTGCTAAGTAGTCGGGATACTTCCTCCCGGTGTTGTCTGCAATCCTCGGTCCTGTGACTGTGTGTGCCGTGAAATTCTCACGCCAAGTTATGGTTTCTTTGCGATGGATCTGATAGTATGGGTTTTGGCCACCTGATACGCTCAAATTACACCTTAAAATAGTGTAAAGCGGTCGACGAGGTTGGGGTCTAATCCCACAAGGAATAGGATTGAAAAGGTTACTTGAGTAGTGTGAAACATAACTTAAATCGTATTTCTATTCCGTTAGTTTGACAAGAGTATTGTAATTGAGTGAAGTAGTAACAAGTATGATTACATAAGATTGTAATTAATTTATTAAGTAAACCAAGGTTGTGTCCCCTTAAATGAAATGTAATGCTATCGGTGTTAATATGATATATTTCTAATGGAATGTCCTTTTTATATGCAAATAATATCTAAATGACTACCCAATAATTTCTAATAGTTGGGTAGTATGTTCTCTTTATGATTTTTCCAAATATAAAAGAGTTGCAATTAAGACTAATCAATTTATGCCAAATAAAACCCACTTATTTCTAAGTGATTCTATTAAACAAGGTTTAACACCTTGAGTTTTTTATATTTACTTCTACCAAACCCTAACTAAACTTTTCCAAGTAAAGAAAGAATATAATGGTACTTGTTAATTTTTGCAACCACAACAATTAATGAAGCATGAGAAATAAATATTTATCAACCAACCATTATACATATATTCAATGTTAGACACCCATTAACATTACACTCATTTAGGGTCCACAACCTTAGTATTTAAAGCTAGCTACATATGCTAAGACACAAAAAGATAAGAATATTTAATGTCATAATGCTTACAAAGTGCAAGATTCTTCACTCTAAAACTTCTAAAAGATGGGAATATTGAATGCTTGGAATGTAGCTCCTTTTTCAGACAAGATGCCCCCACAAAACCCTAATAAATCCTTTTATAGTGGGCTAAAAGTCGGGGCCAAAATTGGACAAAAATACCCTTGCAGGCACATTATGCGACCGCGTACCTATCGCATAACAGACATGCAGTCTGCATCCTCTTCACATCCATCTCAGATTTTGATTCCAGTTGTTCATCGCATGTTAGTTATGTGTTTCGCATTGTAGATATGCGACTGTATTTTGCCGTCGCATCCTTGAGCTCAGCAGCTGCTACTGGAGGTTTGCAATCCATTATGCGGTGCGCAAACTTGTTATGCGGTCGCATAATGGACATCATTTCATTCACTTGGAATACCCAAACAACCTGTTGCAGTCTGCGGTTCCCTTGAGCATTCCGCGGTCCGCATGTGAGGTTTGCGGTCCGCATATGTGGTTTGCGGTCGCATTTTGTCTTCTTTTTTATCTTTTGCGGCTTTTTGATTTCATATCCATGTTTTTGGGTCCTCAAGCCTTATGCACTGTAAAATATCAAAATTACATAAGAATAACAGACAATTGCATTTGAAACAAGCTAAAATCTAAGCAATTGGTATTAAATGTGCCAAATTTCTCGGGCACATCAACACCCCCAACTTAAACTCTTGCTTGTCCTCAAGCAACTAAAATAGTACTATCCTAATATAGACTCCAACTAAACGACATTCAATAAAAGTAATCGTGGATGGTTTTAATTGTTAGTTTTACAAGCATGTACTTTTGTTTATTTACCCTTCCTGAACAACTATTGTTATTTACAGAGAAACTAATCAACCTGTGAGCTTTGAGCCTCGACCAAATTAACAATTTTTTACTCTCAGCTAAGTGCACTTGCGTCCGGTTCGAGATCCAATAAGGAATTTTTAAGCTTGTAATGTAGGTTTAGGGAAGGGTCGGATAAATATTTGGGATACAAGTAACTACACCCTCCTTGAATTCAACTCACATTTTTCTTTCTTGTTGCACATTGTTTATTTTCAACCCACATAGCCTTCATTACATCTAGTTACCAACATAGAACCACCTTAAATACCTCTCTAATTTTATTCAAGGTTCCATATTTATATACANTTTGATTTTTGATTGATTCATTTTTTTTTTTTTTTTTTTTTTTTTTTTTTTTTTTTTTTTTTTTTTTTTTTTTTGTTTGTTTGTTTGTTGTTTTTTATTTATATTTTTCTTTTGGAGCTTGAATAATTTCATGTGAACACTTCGAGGTATTTGTTCTTACACTTAACGTACAACCTTACCAATTTCCAACTTGACACCACACCCCCAACTTAGGCTTTTAGCCTCATTCTCATTGTTCAAGGAGGGACGAGTTCAAAGAAGGAATTATTTTACAAAAGGGGAAAAGTTTTTAATGAGGTGGCCAAAGAAAAGGTTAAACTCTCAAATGGGGTAACTAATGATAATATCTATACAATGGGTAGCTTGAAAGGCTAAATGGGTATTCAAATAATACAAAGACTGCCTAAGGTCATCTCTTCAACCAAACGTAATTATTATTAACATTGAAAGACCAACCAGGAAAGTTTTAGATGACAGAAGTAAACACAAGAATTATTCACACAAATACTAACACACATGGCACATGAACTGTTTGACTCAACATAGTTTTAGCTCTCGAGTCAACACTTGGAAACTCAAAGATTTTATCATATGACATATACAATTCTGAGTAGACAAAAAGTAAAAGAGCGAGGCTCAAGTTCACAAAAAAGATTAACCATAAAAAATAAAAATAAAATTATATATCCACGAAAGGGTACAATTTATTTTTAGACATACATGCTTGAATCTATACAATTACACCAAATCGGTCAAAATGTTTCTTACTACTGCCATGGTTCTACTATTACACCCTTGGAAAAGAACCCGGCGAAGAAAAACCAAGGGGAATTAATTGTTAATTACTAAAGACGTTATACATACAACTATCTAATTTTTTTTGTTTTTTTTTATATACAAAGATCACAAAAATATATACAAGGATTACATAAAATAGCTATCCCACCCCCAACTTAAAAGCATTCATTGTCCCCAATGCATAAGAAACTGAAAACAGAGTTGAGGGGCTCCCTGGGGCGCACTAAGCGCTATGGGAAGCTGAATCATGCTGAACTGTTGTGGGGTAACCCTGGGATGCTGAAGTTGTGGCTGATGTGATCTCCGCCTGAGGAGTGACCTCCACAGGTGGAAGAGGGGTCTCCAACTACCCTGATAATAGAGCTGGGGCCTGTGAGCTGCTGGCCTCGCCCGTTGATGGATGAGTGGTCGATGGATGGGCTTTAGCGACCATATCTGCTAGCGAGTGTGCTATCGCCTTCTGTACATCTGCTTATTCTTCTTCTGCAGTTGTAGTGACGACAACCTGCTTACCTTTATCCTGAGGACCCTCATCCTCCTCTGACAGTGCCTCCTCATCTGTCTCCTCCTAATCAGTTTCCCCTTCCTCGAACTCTACATTGTGTTCATAATTTGTCCCAGAAGGGATATCAATGGGTGCAAGAGGAGCTGGAGTCTGGAAAATCCCGACAGTCTGTGGCTCGGGAGCTGTCATCAAGGTAGTGAAATCAAAATATAGCCCAGCCATAGACGTGCCCGCTCCATGCTCTCCTTCCTTTGGCATGAAGGAAGATAGATCAACCTCCAGGTTTTGCATCTTGTGGAGCTCACCCTTCAGTGCATCGACATCTATACGCAGCTTAGGCAGGCCTCCAACCTCACCCCGCTCAACTTTTTCTAGCCTCAGCTCAATCTTCTTCAAGCAATCCTCATAAGATGTATGTTGTTGTTGGAGTGCCGTCACTAAGGATTGGACGGGAAGAAATTCCTGCCGAATAATTGTTGGGAGCTCCTTCAGTAGCAGGTCCACCTTAGCATTTGTATGCTGAGCTAAGAGACCTAGCTTGGAAAGCGCTGGCGGTGCTGCCGAAGGATGTGGAATGGTGGCATGTAGAGTGGGTTGTGAAGTGGCTGTGGATGCCACTGTTGCCTGAGGAGAGGTAGGTGTCTGAGAATTTGAAATGTCTATGTCAGCTGGAATGGGGACCTGAATCTCTGTAGGAGCAGCAACCTCCTTTGGCACTGCGTCACTAATGCGCGTGATATCAATATCCTTCAGCGCTTTCGCCGTCTTGTCATGGTGTGGAGATGGAGGGACTTCCACAACATTACAGACAGTTGTGATCAAGCACGGTAATGGATGTGACGTGTCCGTATAGTTAGTCCTGACCCGCAACTCTCGGAAGATAATCTCGCCCACATCAATATTGATACCAGTCATTATGCATGCAATGAGAATGGTTTTCTCAATGTTTATATCATTTTCATTCCTGGACGGTTTCAGGCAGGAAGTGACAAAGCTGAGCCAATACCGACCCTCCCATGTGAGATCTTCTTTGTAAATTTGGTGGGCAGGGTCAATCCAGGCTGGGGTCTCATTTGCTATCACCAAGGATATCCAAGCACGCTCACTGTCCTTGTTGGCTATTTTGGTATCGTACTCAGTTGTGCCAGGTCGCCAGTCCGCAAAGTACAAATCATTTAGGGTGCCCTTTTCACATAGAACCTGCTTCCCTCGAACCAAGAATGTTTCACAGAAGACCTTGTTCCTCTTTTGTTCAGCTGGACTTGAGGCCCGATATGATGCGTAAAATTCCCGCACAAGTGTTTCATTAAAATCCTCAGGGACCTGTGCGAAGCATTCCCAGTTATGTGCCTTAATATTCTCCAGTATGTAGGGGTAGTGCTCCTGTAACCCTTTCAGGCTCAGTTGTTTCTCTTCTAGGATCTTTAGTTTTTTAAGCCCTTCTTTGTACAGGCTAATGGAGCATGTGACCCCAAAACGGAGCTGTAGATCCTCCCCTTTTTTTCTTCTTGCCTCAGCTGTAGGTCGACTGATTACAAGGTCTCCTCCTCATCAGACTGGGAGGGCTGTTCAGCAGCAGATCTGGATGTTTCTGATCGTGGATGCTTGGCATGTTGTGCATGTTGGCCGGTGGAAACCCATTTTTGTCCACGACCGGATGGGGAGCGTGTTGCAACAGATTTCTTGGGTGTCATTTCGGCAAAGAAAATGTGTGTGAGCCACATAACAAACATAAGATAGAAATGTTTCAAAGGAATCAGAAGATGTGACGGGTTATGCGGTCGCATAACCACTATGCGGACCACAAACCTGTCAAAAAATTATATGTCTCCAGAAGGAAGTCATTTATGCGATGGGTTATGCCATCGCATACCTACTATGCGGTTCGCATAACCATCGCAAAACTGTGTACTTAGAAAGACCAACACAATATGCGATCGCAAAACCCACCGCAAAGACGTGTTTGCGATCGCAAACCTGTCGCAAACTAGCTTGGAAAACGGACTATCATCTTATCGTGTTTGCGATGGCTTTGTGATCCGCATAACGATTATGTGATCGCAAAAGCCTTAGCATTTAAGAATTGTACTAGGTTGCCAAGGGCTTTCGTTGCAGCAACTTTGCGGAATCCAAATACCTTATGCGGACCACAAAAGGTCGTCGTCCCCACATTTTACACTTTCCCTAGACAATGGTGCCATCTAATTTATTACCCAGCAAGTTTGTGTTCAATTATACCCTTAGGGCGCCTTGTTACGAACATATGAAACATAGGGACACCCAAGAATGAACAAAAGCGATAGCAACACAAAACAAAAACAAGAAATATCAAAATAATCAGAAAAGGAAGAGCGGAGGAAGAATATACCAGATGTAGACGAAAAGGAAAAGATGCTCTGAATTAGATGATCAAGGTTTCGAAGGATTGATTCGTGATCAAATGTCCAAATAACGATTAGCCGTTCCACCCTTTCTCATTTTATTTTATTTTAGTGTAATGTCTGTGAGTGTGAGTGCCAGTGTGAAAATGAGAGAGGCTATGCGAAGAGAGTTAGGGCTTATACCTGGAGGAAATGCGGCGGTGAAGTGACCGCATACCACATTATGCGATCGCATAAGTGTTATGCGGTAGTTCCAGGTCATGTTTCATACCTCCATGATGCAATGCACTTTTACGGTCGCATAAGCGATATGCGGTCCGCAAAGTGCACACCCTCGCTGCATTTTTGCAAGCAAAATTTGCCCATCATATTGTCCGGGTTTACGATCACTATGCGATCCGCATAGTCAATATGCGACCTCATAGCTGTAGCAAACTTCCTGGAGTGACTTTTCTTCCATTGCTTTAACATATTCACCCTATTTCATGACATTTTGGACCACCTGCACTCTAACACACACATCAACTTGCTCAATTTAATCTACCTAACAAAAATAAAAATTAAAGAACCAAAATATTGTTACCACACATGGGTTGCCTCCCATGAAGCGCTTGATTTAACGTCGTGACACGACGAAGTTAGCCCCTTTTTGGGCTTACTCATTGGTCGGGTATGGATCATCTTTGAGATCCAACTGCTCCACCAAGTGTTTTTCTCCATATGTGCCCAAGTAGTGCTTGATTCGCTGGCCATTCACTTTGAAAGTTCGGAGTCCATTCTCAGACTCTAATTCCACCGCTCTAAAAGGGGAAACATTTACCACTTTGAACGGACCGGACCGTTTCGATTTGAGTTTGCCCGGAAACAACTTAAGTCTTGAATTGAAAAGCAAAACCAGGTCACCCGACTTGAACTCCCTCTTCATGTTCTTCTTGTCATGGACGAACTTCATTCTTTCCTTGTAAACCGCTGCACTTTCGTAGGCATGGAAATGGAATTCTTCCATTTCATTGAGTTGTGTCAGTTTCATATTTGCAACTTCGGCCCAGTCCAGGTTCAACCTTTTCAAAGCCCACATGGCTTTGTGTTCTAGCTCTACGGATAGATGACATGCCTTGCCAAAGACTAACCAGTATGGAGAAGTTCCAATTGGGGTCTTGAACGCTGTGCGATATGCCCACAACACATCATCTAGCTTTCTTGATCAGTCGGACATGTTTGTATTGAAAATTTTTGCTACAGTATTCTTTATCTCCCGGTTGGAAACATCAACTTGGCCACTTGACTGAGTATGATAAGGTGGCCACCTTATTCTTTACGCCATATTTCTCCAGTAGCCTGGTGAAAGCCTTGTTACAGAAATGAGATCCACCATCGCTAAGAATGGCTCTAGGAGTGCCAAACCGTGTGAATATGTTTTTCTTTTAAAATGCGGTCACGCTCTTTGCCTCATTGTTCGGCAAGGCGATTTATTCAACCCACTTGGACACATAGTCCACAACCATTAGGATGTATTTCATACCATACGAGCTCACAAAGGGACCCATAAAATCGATCCCCCTCACGTCGAAGATTTTGACCTCCATCTCAAAGTTCATCGGCATCTCATGCCTCTTAGAGATTGACTGTTACACCCCATATTTTCGTATGTGAGAGTACGTCGTAAGTCAATTGATGTATGCTCATAAATAAGAATATATTTGGAAGCACATAAATTAAGTTAATCATGTTACCTTGGAGGTTACAAATATTTAAGATCATGAATAATGAGTACCAAGAGGGTTGGAAAGCTTAGAAGCTAAACCTATTGAAGAAAATACGTTTCGTCGAAAGTAGACGAGTTTGGAATATTATAACATGTACTTTAGGTGAGACTATGGTTCATTACGTGATAAAGAGGTTATTATATGAGTTATTTTTGTCGTATGATGGTCGTGTGCTTCGTTTTTTAAGTCAACCAGTTGTGGAACAACAATTGGCAAAGGTCTTCACAAATTACATTCATAATGTGCTGAAAATTAGGTCAAATGTAACCGAGATCTTCTACCAATATTCTTGGAATTATTTGATGATCTACCAACCAAATTTAATATCTATGAGTCTAGTTTCCAAGCATTAAACCGTTTATCGATACGACATAGGATTAGAGAGATATTTGTAGTTTTGCGAGATCGAGCAGGCATCATATGTGACAAGTAGGTGGTTCACTAAAGCTTTTTGAGCAATACATTTCGTGTGATATATGAGGTTTATTGGGACATATTATATACCAAATTGAAGGTCTTGGAATGTAGTTTCCAACACTCTTAACCTTTCGTTCATACGAAGTCCTTATAAAAAGATATAAGCGTCGAAAAATGGGTCAATGCTAGGGTTCCAAGCTAGCACCTCTTTGACTTTTCCAAAATTGATATATATAAGTCTTAGGTCGGCTTTCTCTGAATTTTTTAGCATAACACGACCAGAGAACACCCATAAACATATCCTTAAGCTCTTTTCTAGGGTTTCAAATAAGATTATCATCCCGGGCATGAAATCGAGAAGCGATAACATCAAAACGACCCCTACGACGTAAGTGTCATTATACCGCCTCTCTTTTTTCTTTGTAGTTAGAGTTTTCGAAGTTACTTCATAGTTAAGAAACGTGTAATATATGTATTTAAGTGTTTAAATATCAAGGAAGGTTGATAAATGTGTTTCCTAATAGTTAGAACTCACAGGACGGTGATCGAAAGTCGTGAGTTCGAGTTATTTGACTTGTAGCAGGCTGTTTTGTGGACTCTTTTGTGTTACTGTTGATATGCGTATTTTACTACTGTTTTGTGGAGTTTTGGAGGAGGAAGGGTGTGGAGAAACACCTTATAGATGTAGGGTTGTGGGCTGGTCATTTGACACTACTACGGTGGTTGTTTTGTGTATGAAGAGATTGCGATGTGTTGAGCTGTTTTGTAGTATTTTGTGGTGTATATAAGGCTGTAAAATAATGTATATATGTTGTTGTTGATGTGTTCTTGTGTTGTTTGTGTTATCTTGAATTTGGAGGTAGTAAGGATAATAGGGGAGATGCTGCCCGTTTTTATACAAAATAAGCTTGTCATTCGTTGTGCCCTTCCGCTCCTGGCTTCGTCGTTTAGTGGTAACAAGTTCTATGCATAATCCACTTTAGAGATAGGGGCGGGTAGCAAGCAGCTCCTTGTATAGGGATAGTTGTCCCGTTCGTAACTTAATGATAGTATTATTATCGTTGTTATAGATGAAGGTGCGAAGAGGCGAGTTCAACTTGGTGAGTGGAAAGATTGTGATAAGGTATGTTAAGGCACTTCCTTCATTATTTTGGAATGATCTAAAGTGTAACGATCGTAAACGATACGCTATTTCATAATGAATCTACTCCTAGCAACTAAGGTTGTCCATGTTGTTCTTTCCTTACAAAGTTATTCTAAGAAAGTATGTATGATCCTTGAGTCCTAGTGAAGTTCATATTGATGGTATGATGTCCATAATGTTAATCAAAGGTTCAACTACCTTACGTCACTCCGAAAGGTTTAGAGCGTGATTCTATGAGTCCATCATGCATTATATATAGTATCTATTTTACTCTACCGAGCCGCGCTATAGTCGGCCGAGTACGACACCTATTGTGCAACCACTGATCAGTTGGGTTTACTAAGCTCCACATGGTCGGGTACGATTCTACTAAGCCTTATGATGGCCGGGTATGTTTTTACCGAGTCCTCTATGCGGCCGGGTATGATATGATGATGATGATGCCCACAAAGGCAGATGTTTTTATAATATTATGGATATATATGTATCACGCATTTCATGTCACTATCTCTCAGATGCTACAGGTTGTATCTCCTACATCTCTTTACATTATTGTTCTTAGTTATGCTTTACTGCCTTACATACTCAGTACTTTATTCGTACTAACGTCCCTTTTGATTGGGGACGCTTGTCACGCCCCAAAATCGAGGGACGAGAACGGCGCCTAACCAGGTGAACCCAGTCAAGCGGACCCGGATTGCCTTTCCTGCCCAACGTATTGCACCGCGTTCATAATATACATTATTTCATGTGAGTTAGCCGATTTTAGTTTCAAAGTACAATTCACAACATATCTCCACTTGTTTCCTCTTTTAACATTTAAGCGATTGATATTCAAACATACATAATACATACATAACTTTCCAACATAATCCACGATTCCGAGTACGTACCATTACTACCCAAAAAATACATACATACACCCACATCATGTCTACGGAGCCTCTACGAATACTAGGGATTTTACATAACCTGCCGGTAACAAGGCCCTGGCTATACCTTTACAACATAAAAAAAAGAAGGTGGTATGATCCACACACGGTCCCGAGGAGAAGAGGGGCCCACCACAACTGCTGCAGAGATGAAGAGGAGGTACCACTAACGGCGGGTTGAGCTACTTGCTATGGAACCACCTACATCAATATAAAATATGTAGCGCCCCTGACAAAAGGGACATTAGTACTGTGGAATAGTACTAGTATATATGAACAAACTTTATCCCAAGTACAATCAACAAATATTACAGATAAGAAAGAGGACAGCAATAGGACCAACAACCAAAGCACACAGAAAGTGACAATCAAAATAAACAATTTTACAATCTCTCCCTTTTCCCTTTCCAACACCACCATATTCACGAGTTTCATAATTTTCATATCAATAGTGATAACGATCACTTTTCTACCCTCATTACCTCGGCCACCCTTATCACCACAACCCACATCTTATTACTTTGTGTTGCGGCGTGCAACCCGACCCCGCCTGACAATTTATATTTTATAACAACAACACCAACAATTTCATCACAAGGGCCTTACTTTCAAGGATCACAAATTCACATTTAACAATTCATTTACTTGGGCTCAAAGCATCCAAACTTTCATCAAGCAACAATTTAAGCACAATGTTTTGCCATAACCGTTAAACTTATTTAGAATGCTCCATATTAATAACTTTAAACAACTACCTTCTTTGCACATAATAAAGTGGGCATGCCAAGTCACAATTCAAAATCTCGCCTGACACGGTAGGGTAGTAATCAACTAGTCAGTCAATTCACATATTTCCATATAAGTACACATACCGTATGCTTACCACAACAAGAGGGATTTTACAAGGATTAAAATTAGCCATACATACCTGGAGTCGAAATCCCCTTTTAACCTTTACTCACAAATCACCGAACCGACTAGTACCATCAATCTAGTTCACAAATAAACATATTCAACTTAGAATTTGAAGCCATGGATGCAATTCGGACTCTCTTAAACATTTTTCCAAACACTATGTGACCCCATTAGGTTACCAACCCCGTCTTTGTGAAATTTACCCCAAACCACTCCCTTTTACTAGATTAACACCATTATTAAACAAGCATGCAAGGTCTTAGTTAATATTTTCGAGAAACAATCCATGCAAATCCTCCCTTTGTTTAAAATAAGAAAATTAGTGGAAATAGGGTTGGGAACCCTTACCTGCTAGAATGAGGAAGAAGAAGATTACTCGAATTATCAGGCCTGAGGGACTTTGGAAATCAACTTGATGGAAGAACCACTTTCTCTCTTAAGAACTCCCATTTACTTCTCTCTATTTTGTTCAGAAAACTTGTTAAAATGAAGGGGTGGAGTGTTTTAATGGACTGGGGGTCGTGTTTTAAAATTAGAAAAATTAGGAGCCCAACACAAGAATGCAGTCAGGAATGCGATTGCATTTCCGACATGCGGTCCGCATAGACGACCGCAGAATGGCCCTCCAGGTGGGCAAAAATTAAAACACACTATGCAGGTATGCGACCACTATGCGGTCCGCATACACGTTATGAGATTGCATAGTGCGTCGCATAACCTCCCTCACAAAAATCAAAGGGCAAGAATGTGACAACTATGCGGTCCGCAGAACTGAAATGCGATCGCATAATTGTCCTCAAATTGGGCAGTGTCCTGCCCAGGTATGCGACCATTATGCGGTCTGCATACCCGTTATGCGATCGCATAGTGCATCGCATACTGCCCAACTTCTGGAAAATTTTATTATTTCAAATTTCGGGGTACTTTTACACAATCTAGGTCCGTTTTAAGAATTTCTACCGTTATAACACTTCGGGGACTTATTCCGGCATTATTTTAAATAAGAAATTTTATGGGTCTTTACAACGCTGCGTTTCATGCCCGAAGGTCCCGATAGACATGTTGACAGTCCTCCTAGTAGGCTATCACCTCAGCGGAAGGTGTTGCTGCACTCCACTTGCTCCGGAGTTGCCTATTTGGTCAGTAGGATTGGGATATGCATTGAATTTTATGGTTGGTCCTTGTCCCGACATTTTTGATGTTTATGTACTCTTAGAGGCTTGTAGACAAATGTCAGGTATATGGATACTTATATGGCCTTGTCGACCTATGTTTTGAGTTTACAAATGGTCATGTCAGTCTTATAGGAGCGTATGTCACATGTATAAGTTTCTATATCATGTTAGGTCGTCCTATGTCTAGCATTTCCTTATGTTTTATTTTGATTATTTCATGAAGAGCATTTTGGCACATTTACCCATGATAGTACGATAAGAATTATATGTTATGTTTGTACTCGGTTGAGTGAAGTACCAGGTGCCTGTCGGGGCCCATAGGTTGGGTCGTGACATTGACCCTTGTCTTTGACATTGGTCACAAGCCTTGACCATTTAATTGGCATCGTGGTAGATCGCCGGCGAATAATACCCAAATTCAAGTACCTTCGCCATCGTTCGATTACCCCCATGATGACCTCCAATGGCATGCCTTGAGAATTGGCATAATCTCCTCTTCTAAAACACACCACCTAATGACGTTATCAGCACAAATGCGGAACAAGAAGGGTTCTTCCCAGTAGTATTGCCGACACTCCCTCAAAAACTTCTTCTTTTGATAATCTTCCAATCCATCATGAATGAGGTCGCTAACCAAGTAGTTAGAAATATCGGCATACCAGAATGGATGAGGAAGACAATGCCAGTATGTGCTCATCAGGAAAGGCATTATTGATATCAAGATTCTCCTTCAGTCTGCCGTTTTCTTCGAGCCTAGACAAATGATCCACCACTTGATTTTCTGTGCCTTTGCGATCCTTGACCTCAAAGTCAAATTCATGCAATAAGAGGACCCATCAGATTAATCTTGGTTTGGCATCTTTCTTCGCCATGAGATAGCGAAGAGCAGCATGGTCAGTGTAGACCACGACCTTGGACCCCAACAAATAAGCTCGAAATTTTTCTAAGGCATAAACAATGGCAAGAAGTTCTTGCTCAGTCACAGTATAATTCACTTGAGCACCATTGAGCATCTGGCTTGCATAATATATATGATGGAGAACTTTGTTATGCCTATGGCAAAGTACAACTCCAATAGCCACACCATTGGCATCACATATGAGTTCAAATGGAAGAGACCAATCCGGTGTGACAATAATGGGTGTCGTAGTGAGATTCTCTTTCAATTCCTCAAATGACTTAAGGCACTTTTCATCAAACATGAATTTGGCATCTTTTTCAAAGAGCTTGCACATGGGATTTGCAATTTTCAAGAAGTCCTTGATAAAGCGCCGATAGAACCCGGCATGCCCCAAAACGCTTCGGACACCTTTCACCGAAGTTGGTGGAGGAAGTTTGGAGATGATTTCAATTTTTGCTCGGTCAACCTCTATGCCATGTTTAGAGATTTTGTGGCCAAAGACAATGCCTTCATCAACTATGAAGTGTCATTTCTCCCAATTTAGCACAAGGTTAGTTTCCTCACATCTTTTGAGCACTTGTGTTAGGTTGTCAAGACAATGCTCGAAAGAGTCACAGACCACCGAAAAGTCATCCATGAACACCTCTAAAAGATCCTCCACCATGTCTGAGAAAATGGACATCATGCATATTTGGAAGGTAGCCGGAGTGTTGTATAGACCAAATTGTATCCGACTAAAAGCAAAAGTCCCATATGGGCATGTGAACGTTGTCTTTTCTCTGTCCTCCAATGCTATGTTGATTTTTTTGTAACCGGAGTATCCATCAAGGAAGCAATAAAATGACCTTCCCCCTAGCCGATCAAGCATTTGATCAATAAAAGGCATAGGGAAATGGTCTTTGCATGTGACACTGTTAAGCTTCCGATAATCTATAAGCCACCCGTCCTATCCTTTGAGCAATCCGATATAGCCCAACATACCTAGGGCTCAACTTCCCTTTCTTCCAAAACCGCATCACTCCCTTCATGGGAGACACCTTCAAGAACACCCAATCATCTACTTGGAACTCCAATTCTCTTTGACGAACGTCCGCATAGGATTTCTGACGACTCTGAGCAGTTTTAATTCTCTCCTCAACGACTATAACTTTTTCCATAGCTTGGTGCACAAGATCTGGCCCTAACTATTCTGCCTCACCAGCTTTGAACCATCCAATCGGAGATCTATACCTCTTTACGTACAATGCCTCAAATGGGGCCATCTGAATGCTAGCATGAAAGATGTTATTGTAAGAAAATTCGATAACCGGAAAATGATCATCCCAACTACCTTTGAAATCTAAAGCATAAGCCCGCAACATATCTTTAAGCGTCTGAATAGTCCGCTCCGCCTGACCATAAGTCTGTGGATGGAAAGCCGTGCTGAGATTCACCTGAGTACCCAAACCTTGCTGAACTTTCCTCCAAAAATTAGCTGCGAACTGGGCCCCTCGATCCAAGATAATAGAAACTGGAGTGCCATGAAGTCTAACTATCTCCTTAATATAAACCTGAGCGTACCGTTCTGCAGTATCGGTGGACATGACTGGCAAAAAATGGGCTGATTTGGTGAGTCGATCCACTATCACCCAAATTGAGTCGAACTTGCGCTGAGTGCGAGGTAACCCTACCACAAAATCCATATTGATCATCTCCCATTTCCACATCGGTATTTCCATAAGCTGAGTTAATCCACCGGTCCGCTGATGCTCAGCCTTCACCTGCTAATAATTCAAACATCTAGACACAATGTCCGCCACAACCCTCTTCATACCGCTCCACAAATAAATTTCCCGCAGATCATGATACATTTTCGTAGAACCTGGGTGCACAAAATACCTGGAGCTATGAGCCTCCGCCATTTCTCTCTCCCGAAGATTATCTACATCTTGACACATAGCCTACCTTGATATCGCAATACCCCATCATCGATGCCGAGTGAAAATGCCGAAATCTTGTTATTCACAACTGCCTCCTTCAATTGTGCCAATGTTGGATCGATCAACTGCTTTTCTTTGACATCTGCTACAAGTGACGATTCCGCTCCATTATGCACCATAACCTCCCCTTCGTTTGAGGTCGAGAGACAAACCCCCAAACTGGAAATTGATAAACCTCCCGAGCCAAGGGCCTCTGGTCCGCTCCCAAATGAGCCAAACTACCCATAGACTTCCGACTGAGAGCGTCGGCCACCACATTCGCCTTCCCTGGATGGTACAAAATGTTCATATCATAATCTTTGAGCAATTATAACCACCTCCGCTGCCTTAGATACAGTTCCTTCTACTTGAATAAATACTGAAGACTCTTGTGGTCTGAGAACACGTCCACGTGGACTCCATAAAGATAATGCCGCCAAAGTTTTAATGCAAACACCACTGTCGCGAGCTCCAAATCATGCGCCGGATAATTCTTCTCGTGATTCTTGAGTTGCCTTGAAGCATACTCTATAACCTTCCCATGTTGCATCAACACACACCCCAAACCAACCCTTGAAGCATCGCAATGAACCACAAATCCCCCTATACCTTCTGGCAAGGTTAATACCGGTGCCTCAG
Source organism: Nicotiana undulata (assembly GCA_005239495.1). Lineage (NCBI taxonomy): Eukaryota > Viridiplantae > Streptophyta > Magnoliopsida > Solanales > Solanaceae > Nicotiana > Nicotiana undulata. The sequence goes on along the minus strand of ML279851.1, from coordinate 165,350 downwards.
TCAATCTCGACTTCAATTCCTGAAAGATTTTCTCACAAACGTCGGACCACTGGAACTTCACCGCTTTCTGCGTCAATTTAGTCAATGGGGAGGCGAGGGTAGAGAATCCCTCCACAAACCTCCGATAATATCCAGCTAGACCCAAGAAACTGCGGATCTCTGTTTGGGTCATTGGTCTAGGCCAATCTTTCACTGCCGCGATCTTCTGGGGATCAACATGAATTCCTTCACTGGAAACAACATGACCCAAAAAGGTGATTGATTCTAGCCAAAACTCAGATTTCGAAAATTTAGCATACAATTGGTGATGATGAAGAGTCTGCAGGACTGCCCTAAGGTGATTAACATGATCTTCCCGACTCCGCGAGTAGACAAGGATGTCATCAATCACGAAGGAGTCCAGAAATGGCTTGAAAACCCGATTCATAAGATCTATGAAAGCTGCTGGAGCAATGGTCAGCCCAAAGGACATTACCAAAAATTCAAAATGACCATAACGAGTCCTGAAGGCGGTCTTAGGAATATCCTACTCTCTGATCTTCAACTGATGATACCCAGACCGTAAATCAATTTTGGAGAAGAACCGCGCACCTTGCAATTGATCAAACAAATCATCTATTCGAGGCAATGGATACTTGTTTTAATAGTGACTTTGTTGAGCTATCGATAATCGATACACATCCGAAGCGACCCATCCTTCTTTCTGACGAAAAGAACCGGAGCTCCCCATGGCGACACACTCGGCCGAATGAACCCTTTTTCTGATAAATTCTTCAACTGCTCCTTTAACTCCCTCAACTCTACTGGCGCCATTCGGTATGGTGGAATAGATATTGGCTGCGTATCTGGTAGTACATCAATCCCGAAATCGATCTCTCTATCCGGCGGAATCCCTGGAAGCTCGTCCGGAAATACTTCAAGAAACTCATTCACAACAGGCACAGACTTGGGAGCAGGAACCTCTGGAGTGGTGTCCGCAACCCGGACCAAATGATAGACACACCCCTTCTTAATCATCTTCGGGGCCTTAAGGCAGGAGATAAACCTACCTTTCGGCACCACACCATTCCCCTTCCACTCAATAACCGGCTCATTAGGAAACTCTAGCCTCATGATTCTGGTTCGATAGTCGAGTTTAGAAAAGCACGAATAAAGCTAGTCCATTCCCATAATAATATCAAAATCTACCATCCCAAGCTCAATAATATCGGCCATGGTAACGCGACCACATACCGTGACAACACAATTCTTATAGACTCACGATGTTGTAATAGAATCACCAACCGGAGTCGATACAGAGAACGGCTCATGAAGTTGTTCGGGTTCTATCCCAAAACTTGAAGCAATAAACGGGGTAACATAAGACAAGGAGGACCCCGGATCAATAAGAGAATAACAATCAAGTGTTTGAACATTCAGAATATGTGTAACAACATCTGGAGAGGCCTCCGCGCTCTGGCTACCACTCAAAGCATATAACCGGCTGGGTCCACCTCAACCTCGAGCTCCACCCCTAACTGCACCACTCCCCACTGGGGCTGAAGGACGCCCTGCAGATGTGGCGACTGAAGAACCGGATGACTGAGAAAAACCCCTACCCCTGCCCTGGTTGGGCGCACGCAAATCCCGCTGAACATGACCTCTCACTCCAGATAACAAGACTCGGTATGGAACCTCCCACACTTAGGGCACGGAGCCCTCCCCTGCTGCTGGGACCTCCCTCCTGGGCGACCTAACTGAAAGGGTCTCCTGCTGTTTGATCCTGGTCCCCAGCGACTGCTCTGCTGGAAATGGTGCACTAATGGCGGTGCACTGGCTGAGGACTGTGCATAGGACTGGGATGGCTCTGATGACCCTCTCCCATGAACTGGTCTCCCTCCTCCAACTGAACTCCCCGAGTGGCCCGCCGACCGAGCCCTGCTGCTACTCTCTCTCTCCGACCTTATCTTCAATTTCCTAGCCTCTATGGCCTGGGAGAACCCCACAATCATCCAATAATTCATGTCTTAGTGCAAGTCAGTTGTAGCAGCTTCATTCACAACCAAGGGACTAAGGCCCTGAACAAAATGTCGAACCCTGGCATCCATAGTCGACACCAAGTGAGGAGCATATTTAGACAATCACACGAACTCCATATGGTACTCCTACACACTCATACTTCCCTTCTTGAGGACCTAAAACTCCGTAGCACGGGCTGCCACAGTCTCGGCAGGCAAAAGGTGATCCATGAAAGCATCCACGAACTCGTCCCATCTAGCCGGAGGACTTCCCTCCCCACGGGAACCCTCCCACATCTCGAACCAGGAATATGCTGCTCCCCTCAACCTATACGAAGCTAACTCAACCCCCTCTGTCTCTGTAGCCTTCATCACCCGAAGGGTCTTGTACGTCTCATCGAGAAAATCCTGAAGATCGGCCTCTGGATATGTACCTGAGAACTCTGGAGGGGTCAACCGCAGAAACTGGTTGACTCTGGAGCCGGCGACATCTCCCTGTCCGTTGGAGGACGCAGAGGTAGCATGAGATCTTTGGTCCTAAGCGGCCACCAACTGAGTCAACATATGAATAGCTCCTCTGAAGTCTCCATCGGACGTACCGGGACCGGAAGCTGAAACTGTAGAGGGATCAGGAATATCAGCGAGAGGGATTGCAGCACCCTCCGCCGCCGAAGGAACATGAATGCTTTGATCCGGAATAGAAGGGTCAGGCAGATTCAAGGTCGGGGAGTCACTCTCACCCGCACTATTTGGTACAGAATTCACAGTCACCCCCGGGGTGGCATTGGCCTCAAGGCCGAGTCGAGCTCTCTTCTTTGGTGCCATTACTGAAAATTTCGGAACAAAGCACGAATTAGGCAAGGATATTTTCACTTTTCGGTTCACCACACGATATAGAATAACAATGAAAGGGTAATTTCCTAAATGTCCATGTAGCCCCCTAATTATAGATGTGGTCGACAACACACCGATAAGAAGGGCTCTACTAGACACGGCTGCGAGATATCCTAGGACTATTTTAAAAACCTTAGTGTCTGATACCAAGTTTGTCACGCCCCAAAATCGAGGGAAAAGACCGGCGCCTAACCGGGTGAACCCAGTCAAGCAGACCTGGATTGCCTTTCCTGCCCAACGTATTGCCCCGCATTCATAATATATATTATTTCATGTGAGTTAGCCGATTTTAGTTTCAAAGTACATTTCACAACATATCTCCACTCGTTTCCTCTTTTAAAATTCAGCGATAGATATTCAAACATACATAGTACATACATAACTTTCCAACATGATCCACGATTCCGAGTACGTACCGTTACTACCCAAAAATACATACGTACACCCACATCATGTCTACGGGGCCTCTACGAATACTAGGGATTTTACATAACCTGCTGGTAACAAGGCCCCAGCTATACCTTTACAACATAAACAAAAGAAGGTGGTATGATCCACACACGGCCCCGAGGAGAAGAGGGGTTCACCACAACTGCTGCAGAGATGAAGAGGAGGTACCACTAACGGCGGGCTGAGCTACCTGCTATGAAACCACCTACATCCATATAAAAGATGTAACGCCCCCGGCAAAAGGGACGTTAGTACTGTGGAATAGTACTAATATGTATGAACAAACTTTATCCCAAGTACAATCAACCAATATTACAGATAAGAAATAGGACCAACAATCAAAACACACGGAAAGTGACAATCAAAACCAACAATTTTACAATCTCTCCTTTTTCCCTTTCCAACACCACCATATTCACCAGTTTCATAATTTTCATATCAATAGTGATAACGATCACTTTTCCACTCTTATTACCTCGGCCACCTTTATCACCACAACCCACACCTTATTACTTTGTGTTGCGGCGCGCAACCCGACCCCGCCTGACAATTTATATTTCATAACAACAACACCAACAATTTCATCACAAGGGCCTTACTTTCAAGGATCACAAATTCACATTTAACAATTCATTTACTTGGGCTCAAAGCATCCCAAACTTTCATCAAGCAGCAATTTAAGCACAATCTGTTGCCATAACCGTTCAACTTATTTACAATGCTCCATATCAATAACTTTAAACAACTACCTTCTTTGCACATAATAAAATTGGCATGCCAAGTCACAATTCAAAATCTTATCTGACACAGTGGGGTAGTAATCAACTAGTCAGTCAATTCACATATTTCTATATAAGTACACATACCGTATGCTTACCACAACAAGAGGGATTTTACAAGGATTAAAATTAGCCATACATACCTGGAGTCAAAATCCCCTTTTTAACTTTTACTCACAAATCACTGAACCGACTAGTACCGTCAATCTAGTTCACAAATAAACGTATTCAACTTAGAATTGGAAGTCATGCGTGCAATTCGGACTCTCTTAAACATTTTGCCAAACACTATGTGACCCCATTTGATTACCAACCCCGTCTTTGTGAAATTTACCCCAAACCACTCCGTTTTACTAGATTAACACCATTATTAAACAAGCATGCAAGGTCTTAGTTAATATTTTCAAGAAACAATCCATGCAAATCCTCCCTTTGTTTAAAATCAGAAAATTAGTGGAAAGAGGGTTGGGAACCCTTACCTGCTAGAATGAGGAAGAAGAAATTACTCAAATTATCAGGCCTGAGGGACATTGAAAGTCAACTTGATGAAAGAACCACTTTCTCTCTCAAGAACTCCCCTTTCCTTATCTCTATTTTGTTCAGAAAACTTGTTAAAATGAAAGGGTGGGTGTTTTAATGAACTAGGGGGCGGGTTTTAAAATTAGAAAAATTTAGAGCCCGACACAGGAATGTGGTCAGGAATGCGATCGCATTCCTGACATGCGATCCGCAGAGACGACCACAGAATGGCCCTCCAGGTGGGCCAAAACTAAAACACATTGTGCAGGTATGCAACCACTATGCGGTCCGCATACACGTTATGCGATCGCATAGTGCATCGCATAACCTCCCTCACAAAAATCAAAGGGAAATAATGCGACAAATATGCGGACCGCAGAACCGAAATGCGATCGCATAATTGACCGCATAGTTGTCCTCAAATTGGGCAGTGGCCTGCCTAGGTATGCGACCATTATGCAGTCCGCATACCAATTATGCGATCGCATAGTGCGTCGCATAATGTCCAACTTCTGGAAAATTTTATTCTTTCAAATTTTGGGGTACCTTTAAGAATTTCTACCGTTATAACAACTCGGGGACTTATTCGGGCATTATTTTAAACAAGAAATTTTATGGGGCTTTACAACGTTGCATTTCATGCCCGTAGGTCCCGATATACATATTGACAATCCTCCTAGTAGGCTATCAGCTCAGCGGAAGGTGTTGCTGCACTTCCCTTGTTCTGGAGTTGCCTATTTGGTCAGTATGATTGGGACATGCATTGAATTGTATGGTTGGGCCTTGTCCCGACCTTTTTGATATTTTTGTACTCTTAGAGGCTTCTATACATATTCCAGGTATATGGATACTTGTATGGCCTTGTCGGCCTATGTTTTGAGTTTACAAATGGTCATGTCAGCCTTATAGGCGCGTATGTCACATGTATAAGTTTCTATATCATGTTAGGTCGGCCTATGTCTAGCATGCCCTTATGTTTTATTTTGATTATGTCATGATGACCATTTTGGCACATTTACCCATGATAGTACGATAAGAATTATATGTTATGTTTGTACTCAGTTGAGTAAACTACCAGGTGCCCGTCGGGGCCCATAGGTTGGGTCGTGACATTGACCCTTGTCTTTGACATTAGTCACAAGCCTTGATCGTTTGATTGGCATCATGGTAGATCACCGGCAAATAATACTCAAATTCAAGTACCTTCGCCGTCGTTCGATTACCCCCATGATGACCTCCAACCAGCGAGTCATGGCATGATTTGAGAATTGGCATAATCTCCTCTTCTAAAACACACCGCCTAATGATGTTATCAGCACAAATGCGTAACAAGAAGGGTTCTTCCCAGTAGTATTGCCGACACTCCCTCAAAAACTTCATTTTTAATAATCTTCCAATCCATCATGAATGAGGTTGCTAACCAAGTTGTTAGCAATATCGGCATACCAGAATGGATGAGGAAGACAATGCCAGTATGTGCTCATCTGGAAAGGCATTATTGATGTCAAGATTCTCCTTTAGTCTGCCGTTTTCTTCGAGCCTAGACAAATGATCCGCCACTTGATTTTCTGTGCCTTTGCGATCCTTGACCTCAAAGTCAAATTCATGCAATAAGAGGACCTATCGGATTAATCTTGGTTTGGCATCTTTCTTCGCCATGAGATAGCGAAGAGAAGCATGATCAGTGTAGACCACCACCTTGGACCCCAACAAATAAGCTCAAAATTTTTCTAAGGCATAAACAATGGCAAGAAGTTCTTGCTCAGTCACAGTATAATTCACTTGACACCATTGAGCATCTTGCTTGCATAATAGATAGGATGGAGAACTTTGTTATGCCTTTGGCCAAGCACAGCTCTAATAGCCACACCATTGGCGTCACATATGAGTTCAAATGGAAGAGACCAATCCGGTGTGACAATAATGGGTGTCGTAGTGAGATTCTCTTTCAATTCTTCAAATGCCTTAAGGCACTTTTCATCAAACACAAATTTGGCGTTTTTTTCAAAGAGCTTGCACATGGGATTTGCAATTTTCGAGAAGTCCTTGATAAAGCGCCGGTAGAACCCGGCATGCCCCAACACCCTTCAGACACCTTTCACCGAAGTTGGTGGAGGAAGTTTGGAGATGATTTCAATTTTTGCTCGGTCAACCTCTATGCCATGTTTAGATATTTTGTGGCCCAAGACAATGCCTTCATCCACCATGAAGTGGCATGTCTCCCAATTTAGCACAAGGTTAGTTTCCTCACATCTTTTGAGCACTTGTGTAAGGTTGTCAAGACAATGCACGAAAGAGTCACAGACCACCGAAAAGTCATCCATGAACACCTCTAAAAGATCCTCCACCATGTCTGAGAAGATGGACATCATGCATATTTTTAAGGTAGCCGGAGCGTTGCATAGACCAAATGGTATCCGACTAAAAGCAAAAGTCCCATATGGGCATGTGAACGTTGTCTTTTCTTAGTCCTCCAATGCTATGTTGATTTTGTTGTAACCGGAGTATCAATCAAGGAAGAAATAAAAGGCATAGGGAAATGGTCTTTGCATGTGACACTGTTAAACTTCCGATAATCTATACACACTCTCCACCCGGTGACAATCCTTGTTGGGGTTAGCTCGTTCTTCTCATTGTGGATCATTGTCATGCCTCCCTTTTTCGGCACACATTGCACCTGGCTCACCCAAGAACTATCTGCGATGGGATAGACCACCCCGGCATCCAACCACTTGATTATTTCATTCTTGATCACCTCTTGCGTCGATGGGTTCAATCTCCTTTGGTGTTCAACACTAGGCTTTGTATACGGCTAAAATTGGGGAGACCATATTTATGAGTATTATGATATCCTATGGTCGTTCGTATGGTCCAGGGTCGAAGACCGATAGCCTCCAACCCAAAAGGAGATGGATCTGGGATCGACATGAGAACGACACAAAGATTGAGGTGGACAGTTCTGTAACGAAGTACGATTCTGTACGTAGGCGTTGATTAGTCGAATCAATCAAGATCTTCACAATAAATTCTAATGTACTATATGAGGATCCTCTCCACTATATAAAGGGGACATTTGGCACTTTGTAAAGAATACAATACATTGAATACAAGGCACAAGAACATTTTCTGCTTTAATATCAAACATTTTCTACCCCTCTTTGTTAGCTCATTTACTTGCATTTATTGCTTTCTTGTACTTGTTCTTCATTTATAACCTATCATTGATCATAAATAGTGTATCTCAATGCCTATAAGCCTGTTATAGCTCCATCGATCATTCGATCTAGGCCCTAATCTCGGTCCCAGGGACACCCGAGGATGACGTCGAGCCTTTAATTTAAGACATTCTTGTTTGCTTTCCTTTAGCTTTTTAATCGTTTTCTCATTGTTCTATCCCAACACATTTAGATAAAACCGTTCAATAACTGGTATTAAGATAAATCACGTATTTTTAGAACCACATAACTAAATTTAATTGTAATCACCATTTTGCTTTCAGGTCATATGGAAAGACCATCGAACACATACGAAGATAGCGGTTCTGAAAGCTTCGAGGATAATGGCGTAACCATCGTGAATGCTGATTCACCACTGCAGAATCGCAATGACTCACCCGAACTGAACCCCAAAGGTACATGCTCTAGAAGCGCCCGACATGATGATACCAGCTCCCACGTCAACAGGAGTACGCATTGAGGGGAACGATATAGGACACAAGAGACCTCAGCGCAAGGTAAAGGAAAAGCCAGCCTCGGTATAATCTTCGAGATGCTGCAGACGCAGCAAGCGGCCATCGCTCAGCTATTACCGCCAGAGAATTTCGGGCACGAGCGAATCAAGATCGGTCCCTCGAATTCAGCGATTAGAGAAAAGGACTATCTATGAGGGGCTAGCAACTGATCCCGCTATTATAAGGACGCTCGAAGGCCTCGCTAAGAGGATAGAATCAAGGCTCCCGGAGAGGGAGACGAGGCAACACAGGGAAAGATATCGGCCTTATGTCAAGATCCGGAAGTACGCAGTAAGGAGAAATGCACCCCAAGCCAATAAAAGAGCGGACCGAGGTTAGGATTCCCCAAGATCAGTGATTATGCCTAGAACCAACAGGTATCTAGGGCCGGCGGAAGTATCCCCGTTGCCCAGATACGACTTCGGAATGGACATTGCAGGTGTTGTAGCAGCCATGAGTAGAATCAGGGATCCTAGATGGCTGACACCCATACTGACAGATCTTTCACAAAGAAACACTAATGTGATGTGCGGATTCCACGATGCGCACGACCACAGGACTGAAGATTGCAGACAGCTCCGGGAGGAAGCAACCTAATTGATAAGCAAAGGATACCTACAATAGTTCGCCGACGGCTGGACTGCGAGGCACGCCCGAAGAATGAGAACCCCTCCCCTAGGGGGGCAGAACCAGGTGAGAAAACTTTGGCCGAATAGACGCATGTCCGAGAGCGAGGTACGCAATTCCTTGCCTACTTAAACAGCATAAAACCCCTGTGAGCGAGATAGAATTCCCGTGGTGACTGCCACGTCCCGAGATTCAAAGTTTTTACATTTATGCACGCTTAAGTAGTATGTTTATTTCGGTTCCTATCATTAAGACCCAGATTGTCGGGTCTACCGATCATTTAAGCCCATAAAGCTCGAATGGTATAGTCAAATCACTACTCCGAGAGAACCGCTGAACCCCCGAATCTGGGCGGATCTGCTGCCGGCCTGTGACCCCACAGGCCCTGTTCGCCTAAAGGACCTAGGGTTCGCGTAACCCCAAGGTCGTCGATGGGCATCGCGATCAGACCATCTTCAGAGACCGCGATTGTGACTAACAACCAAGCCAAATGTGAGATTATGAAAATAGGATCAAAGCCCACTAAAGAACAGGTTGATTACTTGGGGAAACCCAGGCACAGTTTCGGCGCCATGATCACCTCGCAAGGGACAAATTTCGACGAAGGAGTAAAAGATGATGCCCTCAAAGCTCTTTACCAGTAAATCGATTCTACAGGAGGTGCCTCAGAGGCTGGATTGCCCTGACAGTGCAACCACTTGTGAAATAGGAGACGACTGTCATCGGGCCGACACCGGGGACTACAGGTGAAGCTGAACCTACCTTGTTTTGTGACTTGTTATTTTGAAAAGCGCAGATGATCCTCGGTGCCATAAAGAACCAGTCTGCGGACCCGTCCCGCAGATGCTAGAAAGCGGACAGTCGGCAGCAGGGCCTTCCGAGGATCATAAACTCGGAATATCCTGCCAAATGGCCTATCACATCCATGCTAACAGAATCTGACCGCTGAACCAGCGTCAGAAATTCGAAAGAGGAGCCGGGAAGCGCAAATGAAGGCGAAGGCGAGCGCCGGAGCCTGACACGCCGGGGAGAACTCAAGAAAAAAAAGTCGTAGCAAAACATCCTCGAGGGCTGAGTCGAGCCCGAACCAAGGAAGGCCACAAAACGTCCTCGGAGAAGTCGTGCAGGGTCGGCGGTTTGATTGTATGCACCCATGCCCCAACACCACCAACACAGAGATACGTAGCGGAGACATCAGAACATCCACCATCTCCAAACAAATCTTGGACGACCCCTGATCGGGGTTTATCCCCAAAAGGGGGTTTTACCGACAAAGTTTTTAATGAGGAACCACCTAAAGCACTACCCGAAAAGAGATCTACCAGGTATCCGAGGCTACACTCAGATCAGCCTCAAATACTGGGGGGACGTCTCCCCGGGGAAATCTCCCTTTGAACAGAGAAAGCCGAGGGAGATTGCGACAGAGAAATTGTACACGAGGTCAAACGGTCAAATAAACTATGCCCATATAGAAGGGCCGAAACATGTACACTCATATCAAATAATCAAAGAACCATTTTTCGTCAAACACTTTGCTAACCTTGGAAATGATTATTACTAACAACAATCCAAGAAACAAAAGGGTCGTAAGATCCCAAGAGGGTAACCATGGGAATATTGAGAAACTATAAGTCCTACGGGTATGACCGAGATACGCCAGTAAGTCCTACGGGCATGACCAACATACGCCAAAAATTGTAAGTCATGCGGGCATGATCAAGATATGGTGAAAACTGTAACTCCTATGGGCATGATCAAGATCGTAAGGTATCGAGCGGGCATACCTAAATAACAAGACTCGGTCCCAACTTCAAAGCTGAGGCTATATATTCAAACTTATAAGACCCCTAAAAAGACATACCCTCGAATATAGATGCCGAGGATACGATACCCGGGACTAAGGGTTGTTGATACCCAATTTTTCTCAAAATATTTTTAAAATTGCATATATAACTTCAAAATCATGTATCAATAACAATTGATATTTTTCCATAATTTTCCTATATTTTTATTATTTTATCCAGCATTTTATTTCTAATAAATAATTATAAAATTGCATTGCAAATGATTTCAAAAGCGTTTCTTGGTTTAATTAATTATTTAGGGTCCTATTGAGACCAAATCATTTCACAATTAGCCAAATTGGCACCTTTTGACTATAATTGCAATGACTTTGCAATTATAACCCAATCATATGATTTATACTATTTTTATCCAGAAATTAATCATCTTGTATTTTTAAAATACTAAGTAATCATTTTTTTCTATTTTTTATGCATGAAATTCATTTTGTACAATTATTAGATATTTTATAAATTGTTTTATTTAAATTATTTGGATAATTAACAAATAGCCACTTTCATTTCAATTATAGCCTAATTACATCTGACCCCAACCCAATAAAAAACGGCCCAAATACCCCAGGTCCAATACCCTATCCACCATACCCAATCTTGTGTTTAATCTGCATCGTTGATCAATTTTGATCAACGACCCCGATTCACTCTTAACTTAATTAATCCTAATGACCTACCCCCAAACCCTCATTTTCCCTTCTGTTGACCCAAGTCACTGCATAGTTTTGAAGATTGACAAATGTCTGACCAGTTGAACCAGGTCCATCAGAGCACACATACTTCAACTGAATGGTTGGCACATAAACCGTATATTCATAGGAGATAAATGTGATTGTGAAGTATCAATGAACCAAGAAATTGTCTCCTAATGCGAAAAGGTTGCAAACTGATAAAGAGGATAAAAGTTGAATTAAGCAAGGAAAGTAACAAAGGAAGGAAGTTGAGTTTGATACGAACTCTTTCACCCAGGAAGAGTTGGACTAGTACTGAACAACAAACTCAACAACTGAATCTATAAATATTCGAAGTATTTCTGCTGAATTCTTTACGCACAAAGACTGAAGTGAATCAAAATCTAAAAGCAAAATTCCTAGAGTATTTTGCAAGCAGAATTATTGTGCGATACAAAGGCTACAGATCAGCTAGAAGAACCAGTTCCATCGTTTGTGTATTGAGTCTAGTTGATTGTAGTAGGAGTTTTAATATTGTATCTTTTCAGCTTTCATAGAAGCAATTGTAATAGGTACACATTGTTCAAGTTAGAGTTAACATGAAGCTTGTAAAAATTAGCTAGAGGCTAGTTGATACAAAGGGATTAGAGTTAGTCCTAGGATTACAAAAGAGTTTATTTTGTAAGTCCGTTTGGCTTAGAGTTTTTAGTGAAGAGTTTGAGCAAATCCTACTGAGGAGTAGGTCGTGGGTTTTTCACCTTTTGAGCCAGGTGTTTTCCACGTAAAAATCTCTGTGTTTTTACTTTACTACTTTTATTATTCTGCACCAGTAGAAGTTGGAACACAAAAAAGAACCAGGTTCTTCTTGTGAGACAACACTCGTAAATTGGGTACCACACATTTAACCTATATTCTTGTGTGGTATTGACGTCTAAAACATCAATTGGTATCAGAGCAGGTTATCCTTGAAAAGGCTAACACCTTGGAAAAGATCAAAATGAGTGCACCACCTGGGAATTGGGAAGGTCAATCAACTGCAAGGCTACCACTCTTCAATGGCCAGTACTACTCTTGGTGGAAGAACAGGATGAAGGACCATCTGATTGGAGAAGACTATGAACTCTGGGACATAGTCACTGATGGACCTCTAGCTACAATGAAGAAGACTGTTGAAGGTTTATATGTACCAAAGACTAGGGCTGATTGCACTGCTGAAGATTTGAAGTAATGGGAGAAGAAGGCTAACGCCAAGAAGTGGCTAGTTTGTGGATTAGGTCCAGATGAATACAGCAGAATGCAAAGTTGCACCACAGCCAAAGAAATCTGGGATACTCTACAAGTAGTCCATGAAGGAACACCTCAAGTAAAGAGGTCTAGAGGTACTCTAATATACTCTCAGTATGAAACCTTCACCATGAAATGAGGAGAGACTATCCAAGAGTTGTACACAAGGTTCACAACCTTGACTAATAAACTGAAGTCTCTTGGAAGAGTCATTCTGGAAGAAGACAGGGTTGAGAAGATCCTGACAAGGGTCTTGCTAATTTCCTGGGAAAGCAAAATCACTGCTATCCAAGAATCCAAAAATATGGAAACCTTGAGATTGGATGAGCTGATTGGAAACCTGACTCCCTATGAACTCAAAAGGCAGACAATGAAGATAGATAGTCCAAAGAAGGAGAGGAGTCTAGCACTGAGAATGACTGAGGGAGCAGATCTGGAGGAAGATGCGATGGCCATGATTACCAAAGAATTTAGAAACTTTCTCATGAGGAAGAAGGGCATCTCTAGAGGAGGAAACTACAACAAAGCAAAAGCTCCAGATAGGCCAACCAACGAGGGATGCTGCAAATGTGGTAAGACTGACCATCTCATCAAAAACTGTCCTCAGTGGGAAGTAGAATGGAAAAAGGAGAGATATGAAAGAAGGAACAGGAAGAAGGAACTGGTCCTACCCAAGAAAACCACAACTAAGGCTATGGTTGTTGCTTGGGGGGAAAGTTCAGATGAGGAATCAGAAGATGGGAAGACTGAAGATCAGGGGCTCATGGCAATTGGAGAATCTGATGAGGAATCACAGGAAGAACCATAGGTAAGTATCTCCCATCTTAAAAACAAAATAAAGTTCCTATCTAAAGAAAAACTCTCTGAGTTGCTACTTGATTTCATAGATGATTATGAGGAAACAACCAAAGAGAAGGATCAACTCTCTAAAGAATGTGAAATGCTAAAATCAAGGTGCATGAACCTAGAAATCAGAGTCAGTGAATCTGAAAAGAAAAACATTGTCTTGTTGAACCAGGTTCATCCACTTGATACTGAGATTCTAGAACTAAAATCTGAGAACTTAAAACTTATATTAGGATCCAGTAAAAAGGTTGTTGATCACTCTCATGTCATGTTAGAAGAAAATTTGGGAAAACTTAAAGATGAAATGTATGCCAAGGATGAACAGATAAGATCACTTAAATAAGAGCTTGGCAAAGTCAAACATGAATTAGATAGAACTTGTGAATGGAATAAATCCTCTGATTCCTTGACATGGCGTCAAGAGAATCATAGTAGCAACAGGAGAGGGCTTGGTTTTGGGAGTCAATTGCCCAAGTGGGATCCCAAAAGCAAGTATCTCACTCTCCCTGAAAATAAAATCTGCACCCACTGTAGTAAGACTGGCCACTACAAATATGAGTTTACTGCAAAAGAACAGGCCAGTCGAAAAAATGAGAGGTTTGTCAAAAAGAAACACTGGCTACCAAATTGGGCCAGAAAAAATTTGATTCATTCATTCTCTCATAGAAAAGGACCCAAACTAGTTTGGGTTCTTAAAACTAACCCTTAATTTCCTTTTGTAGGTACAAGTGAGAGGAAGCAGCCAAATTTGGTTTTTGGATAGTGGCTGCTCTAAGCATATGACAGGGAACAAGGAACATTTCCTTTCACTTGAAAACCTCAAAGGAGGAAATGTCTCCTTTGGAAATGGAAAGAAAGGTGAAATTATAGGGGTTGGCAAAGTAGGTAAGGATGCCACACGTTCCATCGAACATGTGTACTTGACAGATGGCTTGAAATATATCCTGATCAGTGTGTCACAATTGTGTGACAGAGGTAACCTAGTTGCTTTCACATCCACAAAATGTTTTGTGATTAACTTGCTTACTGACAATATTGTCTTGCAGGGAAAGAGAATGAATAATATCTATGTCATAGACTTGTCCACACTATCTGAAAATGAACTCACTTGCTTAAGTGTTTTGGACAGTGATCCCCTTCTTTGGCACACACGACTTGGAGATGCAAATCTAAATCATCTTAACAAATTCGTCTCTAAGGACTTAGTGGTGGGATTCCCTAACATTAAGTTCAATGAAGACAATGTTTTTGAGGCATGTTCAAGGGGGAAGCAGGTAAGATCCTCATTCAAAAGTAAGAAAATGGTCAGTACCACCAGGACGTTGGAACTGGTTCATCTGGATCTGTGTGGTCCAATGAGAACTCTGAGTAGAGGTGGTAAGAAATATGTGTTGGTGTTAGTTGATGATTACTCAAAGTTCACGTGGACCTTATTTCTGGCATCTAAGGATGAAGTATTTGATATGTTCATCGCATTTGTTAAGAACACTCAAAATTCGTTAGGACATCAACTAGCATCAATAATATCTGACCATGGTACTGAATTTGAAAATGCTAAGTTTGCTGAGTTCTGTGATGAACATGGTATAAATCATAATTTTTCTGCCCCTAGAACCCCACAACCAAATGGGGTTGTGGAAAGAAAGAATAGAACTCTTGAATACATGGCTAGAACCATGCTGCTTTCTAGCAAACTATCACACAGCTTCTGGGCAGAAGCAATAAACACTGCTTGTTATATAATCAATGGGTGCATGACCAGGCCAATGGTAGAGAAAACTCCCTATGAATTACTTAAAGGGAGAAAGCCCTACATATCCCATCTTAGGGCTTTCAGATGTAAATGCTATGTGCACAATAATGGCAAAGATTCCTTAAGTAAATTTGATCCCAGAAGTGACGAGGGAGTATTCTTGGGATATTCATCACATAATAAAGCCTATAAAGTGTACAATAAAAGAACTATGTGTGTAGAAGAGAGTGTGCATGTTGTCTTTGATGAAACTAACACTCTTTCTGAGAGACACGAACCAGAAGATGAGGAGCTTGGACTGGTGAGAAACAGTGAACACGTTGAAGTAGACATGGAAGATGGAAAAGGTGATGGACCAAGTCCAACTACCCCAAGCAACATGACAGGGGGAACTCAACATGTGAATCCTGGCCCTGATCCTTCTCCACAACAACAAAACAACGTGGAACTATCCATAAGTGAACTATTAATACTCAAACCACACAGATATCAGAGTTCTCACCCTCTTGAGAACATCATAACAGATTTGTCATCCGGAATCAAAAGAAGAGCTTCCTTGAAAAATCTGTATGCATTTGATGCTTTCCTATCCTTAATCGAACCAAAGAGNGTTCAAGGGTATAGTCAAGAAAAGGGAATTGACTATGATGAGACCTTTGCCCCTGTGGAAAGACTGGAGGCAATCAGACTTCTTATAGCATTTGCTACACATATGGTATTCACTCTCCATCAGATGGATGTTAAGAGTGCCTTTCTCAATGGCTATTTGATGGAAGATGTATTTGTCAAACAGCTTCCAAGTTTTGAAAGCAAAGAGTCACCTGATCATGTATATAAACCTGACAAGGCTCTTTATGGTCTCAAACAAGCACCTAGAGCATGGTATGAGCGATTGTCAAAATTCCTGCTGGAACATGGGTACAAACGAGGCAAAACTGACAATACTTTGTTCCTAAAGGAAAAGGGGAAGGATCTTCTGATTGTGCAAATATATGTTTATGATATCATATTTGGAGCAACTACTGAAAAAATGAGTAAGGAATTTGCTACACTTATGGGGAGTGAGTTTGAAATGAGTATGATGGGTGAGCTAAACTTCTTCTTAGGCTTGCAAATCAAGCAAAACCCACATGGAACAATGATTCATCAACAAAAGTATGTGAAAGAACTCCTCAAGAAGTTTAAAATGGAGGACTCAAAGGAAATAGACACCCACATAGCCACAGCTACCAAATTGGATGTGGATGAACCTGGCTCATCCGTTGATCAGAAGCTATACAGAGGGATTATTGGGTCTCTATTATATCTCACTGCCAGCAGACTTGATATTGTGTTCAGCGTGGGACTGTGTGCTAGGTTTCAGGCAAATCCAAAGGAGTCCTACCTCACTGCAGTAAAAAGAATTTTAAGATATCTGAAAGGCACCACTAATTTGTGCCTTTGGTATCCTAAAGGTAGTAATTTCGACCTTGTAGAATATGTTGATGTTGATTATGCAGGTTTCCTGGTTGACAGGAAAAGTACTTCAGGCATGGCTCACTTTTTGGTCTCTTGCTTTGTCTCTTGGGCCACCAAGAAACAAAATTCAGTAGCCCTGTCTACTGCTGAGGCTGAATATGTGGCTGCAGCCTCATGTTGTGCCCAGTTTCTATGGATCTAGCAACAACTCATGGACTTTGGTATAGATGTGGGATGCATTCCTATTTTCTGTGAGAACACTAGTGCTATTAGTATGACGAAGAACCCGGTTCATCATAAGAGAACTAAGCACATAGATGTTAGGCATCATTTCCTAAGGGATAACTTTGAAAAAGGAATGATCTCAATAGAATTTTGTGCTACTGATCATCAAATTGCTGACATATTCACTAAAGCACTGAGTAGGGAGCATTTTGATAGAAACATGCTTGAATTAGGGATGATTAAGATCACCTAAGTGAAGAACAAAAAATGAATTTTTTTTTTGGCTAGAAAATTCTAATTAGGTACTTAATCAGATTAATCATTGCTCAGTATCATGTCTTTATTTCCATACTCTTTTTCCATGTATTAATATGATTTCTTAGTTGCTAATGATGTTTCTCTATCTTTGTAAATTGAGGCAAATTAAAGATTTTAACAGGATGAACCTTGTTCATCCATGCTGGTTCATATGACTAACAAGGTACGTTCTCATCTCCATACATTTATTAATTCAAGTACAGTCATACATGAGCAGTAGTCTATCTACTTTTGGTTCAAATTCAAAAATTTCGTACTTACCCAAAATTAAACCAGTTTCAAGAAGTCCCGTCTCACTTAATTAGCCTAGTTTTAGGGGGAAAATAATTGTCTGATCAATGTCAGTCCTATATCGATTAGACTCCCACTTGAGTTAGTACTCTGCCGTTGTAATCTTTCTAGCCACATATTATAAAAGGGTCATCATTACTCTTCTCTTCATAAAGTAACCGTCGAACCAAGTTCAACTCATTCTACACAAACCAAAACTGATCACTCGCCTTTTCTTCCTAACAACACACAATCATGTTTTCACCACCACCTGCTTCTTCTTCTACTTCATCACCTAATCGTGATTACGATGGAGGAAATTCTGAATCTGAATCTAACTCTCCATATGTATACAATTCTCAATCACTAGAAAATTCGTCAACCCCTGAAAACACACCTATTCCTGAACCCACACCAAACCCTACTCCTGCCCCCAAGAATCGTCGTGTCAAAGTTCTTGCCAGGAAATCATTGCTTCTGGGTCTAGGGCAAAATTCTTGGAGGAACTTATTGAAGCTGACAAAGGTTCTAAGTCGGGATCATCAAGTGAATCGTTTAAATCAGCCAAGGAGGAGGAAGCACCTGGTTCATGAAATTCTGAACAAGGTAATCCTAATGCTATCTCTGAATCTGTTAATGTTGAGAACAAGTTTGTTCTAATTGGGTCGGTGGTAGATGTTGAAGTGCCGAGTAGGCATAGAGAATTGGGAAAAGGAAAAATTCTTGAGAGAGAGGAGGGAGATGGAGTTGTAAGGGGATGTGGGGAGGATGGCACCACACTGGCTATCTGTGGTCCCATTCTTAAGATTGTTGGAGATGAAGTCACAAAGTAAGGGGGACGTGTAGTTGAGGAGGCCGTAGTAGGTCTATCAAGCTTGAGGAAAGGAGCAGATGAACCTGGTTCATCTGGGGACGAGACATTGGCTGAAAGGCTAAAGAAACTGGGGGAGTCCTATAACCCCAAGAAAAAGAGGACTCAAAAGTCCAAGAAAGCATCTACCCCAGTTCTTCCAAATAAGAGGAAAGCTACTATTTCTGCTGATGCTCCTGTCCCTAAGGTTTGTGCTACTCGTAATACTGTGAGATAAGAAGAAGAAAAGTTGGAGAAGGCTCTGCAAGAGAGTAGGAAAAAGAAGGCGGCTAAGGGTAAAGCTAAGATTGGAGAGCTTGTTGAGGCTGTTGTTATTGAAGATGAGACGTTGGACCTGGTCCAACAAGAGGAGCAGATTGCTCCAGTTGTGGTTGGGACACCAAAACCCAAAAAGGCTAAGGCTTCTTCAAAGAAGTCAGCTGTTGTGTCCGCCGCTACTCCAAGCACTGCCAAAAGAACCAGGTCCAAGGCAAAGAAAATGAAGGTTGTGGAGAAAGATGATGATGCAGACTGGAGTAGAAAAGAGGAGAAGGAAGATGATGTGGAGACTGACAGAATCATAATGTTTGTCAAGCGAACAGTCTTGAAGGGTAAGTTATTCAAAGATCTAGGGGAGCGTGGAATGAGATATCTACAGGACACTCTGGACGTGCAGGGATGGAAGGACATGGTCCTTCGCATGGAAGGCAGGCTGGTAAGGGCTGAATTCGTGGAATTCGTGGGAAATTCCATTGTCAAAGATGGCTGGGTCACCTCTATGGTCAAAGGAGTTCAAGTTTCCTTTGATGCTAAAGAGCTGGGTGAAATTCTGAACATTCCAGCTGAGGGCTATGAGGACTACACAAGGCAGAGATGGCCTTGTCTAGATGGGATGGCCTCAGCAATCAACATCACCAGATTCTTCAGTGACAATGAGAGGGATATTGAACCCAGGCCGGTCTACAAAAGTGAAATGAAGCCAGAGCACAAGTTGTTCTTCGAGTTTTTCATCAAATTCCTGCTGCCCAGACAAGAAAGACGGCACATAGCCAACTATATAGATCTAACTCTGATGGAGTGTCGGTACAGAGGAAAGGAAATCAATTGGCCAACTTTCATCATCCAACTCTTGGACAGAGTTGTGAATGGAACCAAAGCACATGCAATCCCATATGGATTCATTTTGACAGTTGTGCTTGCACATTTTGGGGTTCATGCGAAGAAGGCTGAAATGGTGACTGCAAAGGATTATTTTGGGAAGGAGACTTTTCTGACATGTGATTACATTGTCAATTTTCCTGCAGATGAACCTGGTTCATCTAGGAAGCAGTCAGTCAACAGCAAAGTAAGAACTCTGGTGCAGGAAAGCGAGATCAAGGATATGGAGATCCTTCGTTTGAAATCTCGTGTGATTGAGGTTGAAGTTGAGCGAGATGCTCTCAGGGCTGAATTAGCAAAAGAGAAGGAAAAGAACGAGGGTGTTCTTCAGCAGATGCTTTTTCTTCTACAATCCAAGACCACAACCTCCTCTGCACCTTCCCATCCTTAGGTTGTCCAGAGCTACCCATACCCCTTCAGTGCCTAGTTCGGGACTTGTTTCTGTCTTTTTGGACTTGTTTCTGTTTTTTTAACTCTGTTTTTCTCATGGTTTTTGGCTATTTTTGTTTAATTTGTCTGGTGTTTGATGTTCGTTTCTAATCAATGAATTTTGTTGTTTAGTTATTCACTTGTCTCAATTTCTTATTTAGCTTACATTTATTGGTTTCTTGTGTTGATTAATCATGCTTTGCACCTGCAGTTGCCTCAAATGGCCATGAGTAATAATTAATAATTCTGGTAAGTGTATCATTTTGCAACTTTTCGATGATGCCAAAAGGGGGAAGATATATATGTTTCTGACTTTTTCAAAGAATTCTCAAAGTGATATTTTTAACCTAATGAACCTGGTTTCTCGATGATTAATGCTTAAAATCGTACAACGTGTTTGAAGTGTATACAGGATTAAGCACAGAGTTTGTCATCATCAAAAAGGGGAAATTTGTTGACGACTGTATAGTTTTGAAGATTGACAAATGTCTGACCAGTTGAACCAGGTCCATCAGAGCACACATACTTGTAATGAATGGCTGGCACATAAACCGTATATGCATAGGAGATAAATGTGATTGTGAAGTATCAATGAACCAAGATATTGTCTCCTAATGCGAAAGGTTGCAAACTGATAAAGAGGATATAAGTTGATTCAGCAAGGAGAGAAACAAAGGAAGGAAGTTGAGTTTGTTATGAACTCTTTCACCCAGGAAGAGTTGGACTAGAACTGAACGACAAACTCAACAACTGAATCTATAAATATTCGAAGTATTTATGCTGGAATTCTCTACGCACAAAGACTGAAGTGAATCAAAATCTGAAAGCAAAATTCCCAGAGTATTTTGCAAGCAAAATTGTTGTGCGATACAAAGGCTATAGATCAGCTAGAAGAACCAGTTCCATCGTTTGTGTATTGAGTCTAGTTGATTGTAGTAGGAGTTTTAATATTGTATCTTTTAGGCTTTCATAGAAGCAATTGTAATAGGTACACATTGTACAAGTTAGAGTTAACTTGAAGCTTGTAGAAATTAGCTAGAGGCTAGTTGATACAAAGGGATTAGAGTTAGTCCTAGGAGTACAAAAGAGTTTATTTTGTAAGTCCATTTGGCTCAGAGTTTCTAGTGAAGAGTTTGAGCAAATCCTACTGAGGAGTAGGTCGTGGTTTTTTCACCTTTTGAGCCAGGTGTTTTCCACGTAAAAATCTCTATGTTTTTACTTTACTGCTTTTATTATTTCGCACCAGTAGAAGTTGGAACACAAAGAAGAACCAGGTTCTTCTTATGAGACAACACTTGAAAATTGGGTACCACACATTTAACCTATATTCTTGTGTGGTATTGACGTCTAAAACATCACCTTCTCTTTCTCTACGCCGTTACATCTCTCATCTCTCTCACCCCTCTCAATGCTCTCTGCTAGAACCTAATGGTTCTCACAAGCCGTCGACTTGCCGGTGACTATGGTGGTCTCACCACCCTAGCTTCCTTGAGGTCCTCAAAGGAACGAGAAGTCGGTTCACTCACCTCCCATGGTTTTCATGACATTCGCAGGACGTTCATGGTCGTCCGAGTAAGAATCTACCATCTCCGGCTAGAACCTGTGATTTCTAGGTCGTTTCTCTGTCTCTTTGGGTTATATCTATGAAACCCTAACTATCATCTCTTGATTTTCTTATATCTGTAATAGATCTGGGCATATTATGAGTTATTTTGCTGTTTCCTTAAATGATTTTTTGATTTTTTCAAAATCACTCTTCATCTTCAAATTAGGGTTCTTAACCCCTTCTCAAAAATGGTTTTTCTTCTAATTTTTAGTATTATTCTATGGTTTTCATCATGTTTCAAAAATTATCTAATTTTCTCCCTTTTTATCTGAGTTATTATGATTAAAGCCCTAAGTTTCTTGGTTTTAATCTTTGATTCTGAGTCCGTCTTTTTAGTATATGCTCGATTAACTTGCATATGTGTTTGTTTCTCATGAACATTCTGTGATTCTATGATTTTTACCCTATGTTTGCTTGTTAGGGTTTCTGATTTCGATTATTCCTGCCTATTATGTGTTTATTCCTAGAGATTTGTGCTAAGTTCTGATTTTTTGTGATTTTACCCTGTTTTGTTCATCAATATTTCCGATTCTTCACTTATTCTGTCTATATCATGTTTATTCTGTTAATTTAGACTATGCTCTATATGAGTCCCTAATTTTTATATGATTTTTACCCTACTCGACTTCTTAGAGTTCTGATTTTTGCCTATTATGTGTCTATTATGCTGGTTCTCATAAAGTTATCCTAAATCAGTACTATTTTTCTCTTTGTGAGTCCCTGAATTTTTGTGATTGATTCTTCGTTGATCTCTATTGATTTTAACCTTGTGAAATATTTTCTGACCTTATTCTATGGTCAATTATGTTGTTAACTGATTTAAGTATTTTCCTTAATTAAAGCATGATGAACCTAGTGTTTATTACATGTGATATACTTGTAATATACTTATGCTATTTCCTTATATGTTATAATCATCCTTATACGATTTGTTTTCCTTATTTTATCACCTGTCTATTACCGTTTGAGTATGACTCCTTAATTAAAGGAAGTCCTTATACTGATTTGATTCTAATTGGTATATATTTCTATAATTACTACTGAACTATGATTCTTACCTTGTTTTCTACCTGTTTTTAAATTGTAAATGCACTGCTCTTTCATTAGCACAAGGACACGAAGACATTGTTCAAATAACTCTCTCTTGCACAGAAAACTCTCTTCTGCTCTCTTTTCTCTTGTTACTTACTCCTTCTAAGTCAGCCGGTTGTAAGCCAAGGCTGACCACTATCTTCTTCGATTCTTCACTCTGTGTTTGCACTCTTCTACATTGGTATGTCCTGATTTCAATCCAAGTTTCAAAAACAACATGTTTCTTTTACTACTTCAATTCATTTTGTTTCTAGCCTATTTTTACCTATGATTTTGTTGTTCAACTTGCAACTAATATGTCTACTTTACTGCTTTATCAGCATGCTTCTGAATAAGTCCCCTCCCTTAGACTCAGCATGCTTGTAAAATGCACCCCTTCTAGTATATCTCAATATGATTCTACTTTACTTATGTTACTTGCATGAACCTTTGTGGCAAAATAATTTGTACTTTATGATTACTTAGTTCTGTGTAGTTTTGAAATACATGTCGTACCTTAATCCCTTGAACCCCTTTAGGACTTCTCTGATTCTGTACATATGTGTACCTCTGCCTAATATGTGCTTACCCTTATATGCTCTATACCTGTCCCCAATTCCCATTACCCCTGTTTGTGGTTGCTGAACTTGTCTTGATTCTTTGTTCTATGTATGATGTTGAACCTATTTTCATCATGAGATTGGTATGTTGTTTTCATTGCCCTACTCTTTTCAAATTGTCTCATTGAATAAACTCCTTCTGTTGTTTTTACAAAACTGTTTCAAATCAGTCTCTTTTCAAACTGTTTTCCTACTTAAATCTTTCAAAACTATATCAAGCACTCTCACTCTACTCTTAGACATCTAAGTTCTACCCCCCTAATGTGTGACTGCTTAGGGATCCCTATGAGATCCCACTGAACTCTCATACATTAGAGCTGGCTCTTCCACACTACACTTACTCAACTATGGTTATGAAATATGGGTGTGAGAACTGCCCGGGATCCCTTGAGGTCCTTAGGGAACTCTGACACACCCAGATTATGTGAAAGGCTGTAACAATCTGGCATTGGAAACTCTGGAAATCTGGGCCTATTTGTAGGCTCCTTATAGTGTAACTTCTTATTTTTCTTTACCTACTTATATAATTCATTCAATACTGGTTTTTAATAATTTGTTGTAAACGAATATTTGGGATGGATAGTGAAAAGGGAAGGGTAGATACATAGGTTATCCACATCAAGGGTAGAAACCATGCTTTAGGTCTACATTTCCTACATGCGCAATAGAATTCATGTTTAGGACCAATATGTGCAAAGCATACCATGCATTAGATAGCATGCCCCCCTAAGTTTTATGAATACTGTTTTTAGCATCTCATTTTGGCGCTATTGTTTTATAACTTAGCAATCATGTTCTAGGATAAACGACATTAAAGTCAAACTATTACTTATGTATATTTTGAAATCATGTCCCCCAATGTTGAAATCTTTCGTGCATTTAGAAATCCAGCTTTAGGACTCTGCATATCCTGAGATCATGCTGTGCATCTTAGAAATCCTGCTTTAGGGAATTTGGCATATCCTGAAATCATACTGTGCATTTAGATATCCTACTTTTAGGAACTCTGCATATAAATCATTTTGCATTTTTACGCGCATATTAGATATCATGTTTAGACCTCATACATACTCGCTCAATCATACTTAGCTAAATTATCAATGCATGAAAAGGATATAAAATAATTTAACCACTTGATTGCCCTGTTTAAGAAAAATTGGTCATAACCTATGTGTATCTCTTAACACCTAGAACAACATGCTTTAGGTAAAATAATTCCTACACTATTCCAATAATTCTGGTAACAATTGTGCATTATACCACACCTAGGCAAGCCTTAGGTAACTAATCCTTATAAAATTAAAAATTGCCTCTCTTTGTGTTTGCTTCTTAATGTTTAACAGGTTTAAAATCGGTAGGCAAACTGATTAGGGCTCTGCTTTTGAATTCATAAAACTAAGTCTGCATACCTCTTATGTCCTGATACTCACCTACACATCATGTATTAGGATCCTGTTTAATAATACCTCCTTTATTTGTGTTTGAGTCGTGTTGTTTACATGCATTATCTGCGGAGGTAAACTTGAGCCTCTTATTTGCTCCTTCCTGCTTTATTTGTTGCAGTCCTGTGTGTTATTGCTTGTCGCCTTAGTATTTTCTCTTTTAAACCATAGGGGTCTGTCTAAAACTGCCTATAGGTAGAGGTCCTAAATTCCTCCGGGAATATTAAGAAGGGACGGGTAACAGTACGCATAGAGGTCGCTAAATAGCATTCTCTTAATAATCGCTAAGGGTCGGAAAGGGTAGATATGGATATGATGACCGGTGCGCTAATGCCACGTGTAGCCCCTCTTCTGAGGAGTGATTACTAGACATTGTACCGATGTGATCCTACAGGATAAACAACCTAGGACGCCTCCCCCCCATCCTTTACATATGTCTTTAGACTATAAAACTTTCAAAAAAAAAACCCTTATATGCATACTTAGGCTTTAATCTTTTCAAATGTGCTTTCACATGTGTGCTTAGATTGCGAACTCTTTCAAAACCCTTACTTGCTTAAACTTTAATTTCTTATTTGCTACTTGCCTAAATTAATAAAGTTGTTTGGCCGGGAACCACAGTTGTGGACTCCGAGGGGTGCCTAACACCTTCCCCTTAGGGTAATTTCAATCCCTTACCCTGTCTTTGGTTATCCAAATCCGTGTTTATAAATGACCCTTAGCAGGTGCCCTAACGCACCTTAATTAGTTAGGTGGCGACTCTTCAATTCCTTGTATACCCCTTTCCCAAAAGGAAACGAGTTGTCCCAATAATGTCAAAAACCCTGACCGATTTCCAAAAGGAGAAGCTATATGGGGCGCGACAAGGGCTACGGCCGAACAAGGCGACTCCGGTCGATGAGCTCCGACCCAACAACAGCAAGCGATTTGAGGACGCTCGGCTATCGCCTTAAACTAATTAAATCCTTCAAAATTATTTAAAAAAGAAACGGTTAAAATCATGCTACCTTTGGTGTAAGCAAAAGCTTTGAACATTTTCATGTCGGCTTGTAAAAAAGAGTTTTTTCCCGTTCATCGTAACAGCTCGCAATCGAGGTCCTTCGGGGCCGTCGAAGAGTCAGATAAACGCGAAAAGCACCTCACGCAGATCTTGTAATAAGAAGTATAACAATGCTAAAGTCACGTAAGTGCCTTAAATCCATCGTAGAAAGGCCTACTGGCTAATCCAAAAACCTAAAGGGTCGATTCCCTCGAAGCTATAACCCGGCTCGTGGACTGAACCTAGAATGGTTAAATAAAAGTCGCATAAGTTCCTCAAAGCCATCGCATAAAGGTTTACGGGACAATCCAAAAGCTAAAGGGTCGATTCCCTTTAAGCCATATTCCGGCTCGTGGAATGATCCTAGAATGACTAATTAAAAATCACGTAAGCGCCTTAAAGCTAGTGCACAAAAGCCTCAAAGCTAACTCAGAATCTAAGGATCGACGAGCTCAGTCGACGGCCCAAGGATCATGCCCAGAGCAATTCACATAAGAGCCTACAAACAAATACACACTCCAACTCCGTAAAACCCATGGTCCACTGAAAAGGCCACGGCGACGAAAAGTTCGGCTCGGGATCCATAACCCAAAGGGTCAAACCCCTTGGTCGCAGCAACTACGTCAACATGGTAATTCAGGGAAAGGGGCAAAAGAAGAAATGAGGGAAGACAGAAAAAAACTTATTACATATGCCAGATAATCATATCACACGATCCATTTCCTAAGCCCGCACAGGACATAAGTGAACATAACCATGCTCTGCCACCAGAGCTAAGCCTTCAAACGGTTTCCTGGGGATTCGTGCCTTCGGCAATCTCGTTTCCGGCCTTGGAGTCTCCGACAACTTCCTCCCCTTCGAGGACTTCGCCTCTGTCACCGTTATCCTCCGAGCCATCACTTGGTCCATCCTTAAAAGTACAAGAACAACAGCCTCCTCCTCCGAAACCTTGACTTTCTCAATTTCAGCAGCTAGGTCGATGCCCCAGGCGCAAACATCCTCCAGGGCCTGCCTCCAAGATCTTAGGCGAGCATGCTCTACAGCTTGTCCTAGCCATAAATCGGCCCCTTCAGACACCTCCTTGGCATAAGCATTCTCCACAACAACATCTTATTTATACGAAGAAACAAGTGCCTCGGTCGCAGCTCTAGCTGCAGATAACGAAATGGCCAACTCATCAAAATGATCTTTATATCGGTCGCACTCCCTCTTGGACCCGTGACGTATATTCTCAAGCAAGGTCACCTTTTCTTAAAGGGTACTTCTCTCGGCAGTTATCTCACTTACATGCCCCTAGAGTCCGATAATTTTAGCGCCGAGGGCTCGAATTTCCTCCCTCAACAAAGCCTTTTTTTTCTCAAACTGCAGAGGGACGACCCAAGGTGAGTCATGAGACCAAAGTAAGACAGATGGCCATAAACAGGAAGGAGCTACGATACCTGACCAACAAGGCAAACCCTTTCCCTGGTCTCCACCTCCAGATGAGTCCGGAGATCGTGGAGTTCTCCTTCTTTCTCATCAAGGCAGCCTCTGAGCTCGCTAAATCAGCTTGGAATCTAGCAAAGGTCTGGTCATCGAATACCTTGTCCTGACAGATGAACGGGGCAAGATAAGAAATATGAAAGCCAAAATTCCTAGCAAGATTTGCGAGGAGATACCTGTTTACAAAGCCTATCGAGCTTACTAAAAATGGGAAACTCACTAGATTCAGGGCTCCCTTCGGCCTCGGCATATGGCTTTGGAGCCGCACCCCCGCTGGATAATCCCGCGCTAGGGAACTCTTCGTGTTGGACGTTCTATGATTGCTCCATAGGGAAAGTTGGATCCGGAGGGGAGTCATCCACGTCGATTATCTCGGATAAAGGAACCGGGGCCTTACCCCACCCTTAATAAATGGCGGGACAGGACACCTTCGGCCCTGCAACCAAATGTGTATCAACTCGGGAGGAGTCTCGAGAAGTTCCCGGATCAGAAACATTACCTATGTCGCCACTAACGAGCTTCTAAAGCTCGGATTGAATAACTGCCACATCAGAAATAGGCCCGAGCACATCTGGCTCGGCGGTGGCGGGCTTGGAAAAACATGAGGCGGTCGATATCTCTTCACTCACACGTATCGCCTCGGAATTGGCCCTCTCCCCACTTGCAACTCGGAGACTCCCACAAGACTCAAAAGTCAAAACCACCAAAGACTTATCCACTTTGGTTCTCTTCGATTTCGAAGGTCCGGTCGGAGAACTATTCTTTCTTTTCTCTCTTTTGAAAGACTCTGGGATGCCTACCTCTTTGGGAGACGCCTCCCTCATCACAGGACTTTCCCCCAGACCTATGCAAATGTAAAAGCATAAGTCGCCGAGCATGGAAATTTGATCAACAATGCGCCCCCCCCCCCCC
>ML279851.1:123275-136968 GCA_005239495.1 Nicotiana undulata | reverse complement strand
CCCCCCCCCCCCCTCCCTCCGGGGGACACACTTACAACTGAAAAAGCTTACCATAAGCTTACCGTGATGTTTCGCCTCCTATCGGCTCACTGACGAATCTCGCCACACACGCTTAGCGTAAGGACAGACCGAGTCTAGCTAGCGAACCCAGTCTGAGAGACTATGGTTGTAGCAACGACAGAAAACATTATGTTAATAGTTAAGGCACAAGAAAAAGAATGGTGTCTGGAGAGCGTATACACTTACTCTTCATCTCCCACTTCTCAGGAAATGACATCCTTTCCTTCAAAATCAAATTCGCGGTCCTGATTTTGACGAAACGGCTCATCCATCCTTTGTCCCTGACCTCGTCAGTTCAGGCAAAAAAGGCCTTCGAGGCCCGACGTTGGAGCTTAATCAGACCGCCTCAATAAAGACGGGGGTTGTACATTCTAATAAAATGGTCAAGGGTAAAAGACATTCCCTCAACCATGTTGACAAGATACCTAGTCATATAAACAACGCTCCAAAACGACGGATGTATCTGACCAAGAGTCACCTGGTATCGCTCACAGAAATCAAGGATGACGGGGTCTACTTGGGGAAAAGAGGGTCTACTTGAGAAATCCAGATCCATGCATAGTGATATCTTCCTCACGGGAAGGGATATTCAACAGCGCCGAACTACTCCACCGGGAGTCCGCTTTTACTTTCCCAATATTAGAGATCAAGTTGATATACCGGGACATGGGCTCACATCGCCCTGGCCTCGAAGGGGGTCTGTCAATCTTGAAGTGAGAGGGTATCACACAATCCCCAACGATACAATGTTCGAGGTGAGGGGATTACGTCTTCTCCTCGTGTGGTTGTCGAGAAGGAAAAGAAGGTGTGCCGTTCCGAGGAACGCGGGAGGAGCTCTCTGCCATTATCTTTCTGGGAATCAAAAAAGAAGGAAGTATGTGAGTCCAGAAAAGTGAATCCTAAGTAAGGAAAATTTTAAGGGTCTTGAGAGCACTGCGAAAGGAGAAAGGGAAAAGAGGGAGTACTTATAGGAAAACCTCAGCATATGCCAAAGGAAGTCGAAGGGCGGATGGACGTCGTAATCGATGCAAGAACTATCTAACGGGTGTACAGACGCGGTACTTCTCTCTCCACTTTGACAGTCACCTCGTGCAGCGCAGACGATGCAATAATAATGATCTCATAACGTTTCTTGTCTCTATGCTCCAAGAAACGCGGGGACTATCTGTATACGGATAAAATTGGGGAGACCAATTTTATGAGTATTATGATATCCTATAGTCGTTCTTATGGCCCAGGGTCGAAGACCGATATCCTCCGACCCAAAATGATATGGGTCTGGGATCGACATGAGGAATGGTACAAAGATCGAGGTGGACAGTTCTGTAACGAAGTATGATTCCGTATTTATGCGTTGGTTAGCTGAATCAATCAAGATCTTCACAATAAATGCTAATGTACTATATGAGGATCCTCTCCACTATATAAAGGGGACCTTTGTCACTTTTTAAAGCATAAAATACATTGAATACAAGACACAAGAACATCTTCTGCATTAATATCAAACATCCTCTACTCCTCTTTGTTAGCTCATTTACTTGCATTTATTGCTTTCTTGTACTTGTTCTTCATTTATAACTTATCATTGATCATAAATAGTGTATCTCAAGGCCTATAAGCCTGTTATATCTCCATCGATCATTCGATCTAGGCTCGAATCTCAGTCCTAGGGACCCCCGAGGACGACATCGAGCCTTCGACTTAAGACATTCTTGTTTGCTTTCCTTTAACTTTTTAATCGTTTTCTCATTTTTATCCCAACATATTTAGCTAAAACCGTTCAATAACTGGTATTAAGATAAATCACGTATTTTTAGAACCACATAACTAAATTTAATTGTAATTACCATATTCACGGTAAACAGACTTGCTTCCTTCCTTCAATTGGATTTTTTGCTCACAAATTCCGGCGGGAATTCCTCGGATGTCTGCTATTCTCCATCCAATTGCTTGACGATGTTCCCGCAAGACATTCAACAATCTACCTACCTGCACATCATCCAACAAAGAGGAAACAAGTACGGGTAAAGTATCATTAGAGCCATGAAATTTGTACCTCAAATGTGATGGAAGTGGTTTCAGCTCAAGTTGTGGCGACTCAATGATGGAAGGCTTTGCAGGAAGAGTGGCTCTATTCTCTAAGACAAGAGAGAGATTATTCGGTGCATAGGTGTAGGACCCACGTCCTTCTAATGCATTCACGTCTTCCACATACCTCTTCATGTCCTCGCCATCAAAATTCACCAATATGGCCGCCAAGGCCTCACCGAGGCACTCTTTCTCCATCTTCATGTCACTAGCATCCTCGACCTCATCAATAATATCTATAACCGAGATCCCTTCATATGCATTCGGCAACTTCAACCCCTTACTAGCTTGGAAAGAGACTTCTTCATTATTCACTCGAAACTTGATTTCATTTCGTTCTAAGTCCATCAAAGCTCTTCCCATGGCTAGGAATGGTCTCCTCAATATGATATGGATTTCCTTGTCAACCGCACAATCAAGGATAATAAAGTCGGCCGGGAGAAGGAACTTCCCCACTTTCATTAAGACATCATCAACAATACCCACGGGTCTCTTAATTGAACGGTCGGCCTTTTTGCAATCTCACACTTGTAAGTCTTGGCAAACCCGATCCCGTTTGCTTGTAAATTGCAAGAGGCATCAAGTTGATGCTAGCCCCATTGTCACAAAGTGCCCTTGCAAAATCTCTCAAACCGATAGTACATGGAATGGTGAATGCTCCCGGGTCGTCCTTCTTCTCAACGATTGTTGTAGCAATAATAGAGCTAACCAGGTGAGTCATACTCACCACTTCATTCTTGGTAGATCTCTTCTTGTTCATCAAGTCCTTTAAGTATTTGGCATATCCCAGCATATCTTGGAAGGCCTCAAAGAATGGAATGTTCACCGACACTTGCTTTAGAATATCATAAAACCTCTCGAACCTGTTACCATCTACTCTTCTAGAAAGCCTTTGGGGAAATGGAGGAGTAGGTCGAGGAATTGGTGAAGGATCTTTTGGTGTCTCCTTCACCTTTTCCTTTACCTCTTCGTGCCTTGCTTTTTGAACCTTCACCTCTTGGGAGGGCTTCTCACTTTAACAACTCCCGGCACTTCAACTCGTGCCTCAACTTCTTTCTCAAGATCATCTACTTCAACCACTTGTTCATTTTCATCTTGAAGGATTTTCCCGCTTCTTGTAGTAATAGCCATGCAATGAGAAGGTGGGCCGCTCACATTTCTTTTTTGGGTTGACAATTGTATCACTTGGAAGGTTACCTTTGAGCTTTGGATTTTGTTCTCTTGACAAGTCTCGCATTTGCATTTTAAGGTTTTGCATAGAGGCGGTATGTGACCCCACTATTTTGGACATGTTTTTCATTGTAGCATCATCTCTCTCTTGATTTTGCAAGATCTTTTCAAGCATTCCTTCCAACTTGGATTCGTTTGAAGGACCCTTTTTGTAGTGTGAGGAGTTAGAATATTGCCCCTTCGGTGGAACATAGGGGTTGGAACTCCGGTTGGCATATATGTTATTGTTGTTGTTCTAATTACCTTGACTCGACCCACCTTGATCATTTCGCCAATTTTGTTGGCCTTGACCTTGCGGGTTTGGCCTCCATTTATTTTGTTGGCGATACCCACCTTGCGAATTATGAACATAGTTGGCTTTTTCGAATTCTTTATTTCCCATTGGTTGCATGTATTCCACAACATTCACCTTTTTGTCTGATTCTCCGTGAACATCTTGGTTAGCACATCAATGTTTGTGGCAAGTCCAGCAATCAATTGGTCTCTCTCTTGGTTTTCTTTCATCATGTTGTTCAAGGTGGGAGTACCATAAGAAATTCCACCACTGGCATCTTCAGAGTGCCATGCTTGATTGTGTTTGGCTATTTTGTCTAGAATTTGTGTAATTCTGGGAAATGACTTGTCCATGAAAGATCCGTCTGCTGCGTTTTTGGCTATGGGCTGGGATAATAGATCAAAACCCATGTAAAATTTCTCTATCAAAATAGTATCTGGAAAATCATGGTTCGGTGACCTCACCAAGTACAACTTGAATCGATCCCACGCTTCATGTAAGTGTTCTCCTGGTAGTTGTTTGAAGAAGAAGATTTTATCTCTAAGCTCGAACTTCTTACTCTATGGAAACCACTTGGACAAGAAGGAACTGACAAGTTTTGATCAAGAAGTGATAGATTGAGGAGGTAGATTTTGAATCCACTCTCTCGCCTCTCCGGTCAATGAGTATTTGAACACTCGTAATCTCAAGGCATCATCTGTCACATTGTTCTATTTATGCATGGAGAACACACCCAAGAAATTTCTAAGTGTTGCTTTGGATCATCATCTGTAGAGTTCCTGAATAATCCTACTGCCTTAAGCATTAGGATTAACCCGTGCTTTACTTTGAATGTGGCAGCTTCAACCCGTGGAGGGAGAATAGCGTTGGTGTCATCAATGTATTCCTCAATGTCTGCAAAGGGATTCTCCTATTCATCATAGCCGGCCATCCTTACCTAGCACACCAATCAAAACAAGCAAAGTGTGATGGAATAGAAAAGATATAAAGTAAAGTGCACACTAGTTAGTAATTTCAAAACCTTATTCCCCAACAACGGCGCCAAAATTTGATACGCTCAAATTACACCTTAAAATAGTGTAAAGCGGTCGATGTCAAATATAATAATCCAACGAGGTTGGGGTCGAATCCCAGAGGCAATAGGCGTGAACGGTTACTGGAGTAGTGTGAAACTTAACTTAAATCGTATTTCTATTCCATTAGTGTGACAAGAGTATTGTAATTGAGTGAAGTAGTAACAAGTATGATTATATAAGATTGTAATTAATTGATTAAATAAACCAAGGTTGTGTCCCCTTAAATTAAATATAATTCTATCGGTGTTAATATGATATATATCTAATGGAAGGTCCTTTTGATATTTAAATGATTTCTAAATGACTACCCAATATTTTCAAATAGTTGGGTAGCATTTCCTCTTATGATTTTTCCAAATATAAAAGAGTTGCAATTAAGATTAATCAATTTATGCCAAATAAAACCCACTTTTTCCTAAGCGATTCTATTAAACAAGGTTTAACGCCTTGAGTTTTTGATATGTACTTCTACCAAACCCTAACTCAACTTTTCCAAGTAAAGAAAGAATATAATGGAACTTGTTAATGTTTGCAACCACCAACAATAAATGAAGAATGAGCAATAAATATATATCGACCAACCATTGTACATATATTCAATGTTAAACACCCATTAACATTACACCCATTTAGGATCCACAACCTTTGTATTTAAAGCTATCTACACATGCTAAAATACAAAAAGATGAGAATATTTAATGTCATAATGCTTAAAAAGTGTAAGATTCTTCACTCTGAAACTTCCAAAAGATGGGAATATTCAATTCTTGGAATGTATCTCCTTTTTCAGACAGGATGCACCCACAAAACCCTAATAAATTCATTTATAGTGGGCTAAAAGTAAAGTCCAATATTGGACGAAAATACCCTGGTAGGCACATTAGGCGACCGCATATCTATCGCATAACAGACATGCGGTCTGTATCCTCTTCACATCCATCGCAGATCTCAGATTTTGATTCCAGTTGTTCATCGCATGTTAGTTATGCGGTTCACATTGTAGATATGCGACCGCATTTTGCCGTTGCATCCTTGAGCTCAGCAGCTGCTACTGGAGGTTTGCGATCTATTATGCGGCCCGCAAACATTTTATGCGATCGCATAATGGATCGCATTTTCTTCACTTGAAATACACAAACCACATGTTACGGTCTTCGATTCCCTTGAACATTCTGCGGTCCGCATGTGAGGTTTGCGGTCCGCATATGAGGTTTGCGGTCGCATTTTTTCTTCTTTTTGCTCTTTTGCGGTTTTTTTTATTTCATTTCCATGTTTTTGGGTCCTCAAGCCTTATGCACTGCAAAACATCAAAATTACATAAGAATAACGGACAATTGCAATTAAAACGAGCTAAAATCTAAGCAATTGGTATTAAATGTGCCGAAATTCTCCGGCACATCACCACCTGGTATCCTTGATTTCACCTACCGCTAACACGATGTCTGAAACATCAACATTGAAGTTATACTTCTACAGCCAAGGTTCCTCCACCAGTCCCGAGTGTCTGTTGAAATCGACTCAGTTTACGAGTCCCTAGGGGTTCTGACCTAGATCTGCCCTTTGGTCGTTCCGAGGTATGTTGCGCCTTGGGGCGTTTCTTCGATCTTCGCGGTACCTTTCCTTGTTGAACCTAAGTTCCTTTTCTGGGAACCTCCTAGGATATACTGAGCCCGAGGGGGCCCCCAATTGTTCGTCCTCGACCCTAATCTTTGACTGATATCGCTTGTCGACATCCGCCCAGGTGACGGCGGGATATTCAAGCAAGTTCTACTTTAGCTGTTTCAATGCTATTGAAATCCGCTCATTCAAACCTTGGGTGAAGGCCTGCACTGCCCAGTCATCGTAGACTGGTGGTAACTCCATCCGCTCCATTAAATGCGAGATACGAATTCTCGCAGCATCTCACTCTCGCTCTGTTTTATCTTGAAAACGTCGGATTTTCTTGTAGAAACTTTGATGGCACCAGCATGTGCCTTTATGAAAGAATCTGCTAGCATGGAAAACGAGTTTATCGAATTAGGGGTTAGGTTGTCATACCCAATCATGGCCCCCTTTGACAGTGTTTCTCCAAACGTTTTCAATAGGACAGATTCAATCTCGTCCTCCTTCAAGTCG
Organism: Nicotiana undulata; assembly: GCA_005239495.1. Classification (NCBI taxonomy): domain Eukaryota; kingdom Viridiplantae; phylum Streptophyta; class Magnoliopsida; order Solanales; family Solanaceae; genus Nicotiana; species Nicotiana undulata. The sequence continues at coordinate 130,125 of ML279851.1, read as the reverse complement.
TTCCCCTACACGGCACAAGTGTATGCAGTGATATGCTCGTTCAGGTACGAGGTCTCATTTTATTTCGGGAGATCGAGCATTATAAATATCTTTGGGATGGGCTTTGGGGCCGCACATGATGGGAATTTCCTTTGCACAAACTTCTTCGAATCTACACCCTTTAGAATAGGGGGTGCGCCTGGGATCTGGTCGACCCTCGTGTTGTAAGTTTCCACTATTTTGTCGTTGGCTTCTATTTTCTTTTCACCTGATTCAATTCTCCTCGTGAGGTCTTTGAGCATTTTCATAATAGCGGGGTCGGTTGCTGACCCGTCGTTGCTCGACTTCTCTGGTGCTGGTTCGACTCGAGAAGTCGTTCCTAGTGCTACTGTACTTGGGGTTTTTTTATGGCTTTGCAGCTGAGCAATCGCCAACTGTTGTGCCTGAAACATTTCAAAAATAACGTGAAGGCTAACTTGCCTTTCTTCTCAAGATGGAGTGTTCTAAACCTCCTGTTCTTTTTCCCGACGTATATCCCCGTCAGTACGGGAACTAATATCAACGTGTTTGGCGTTACGTGAGCCCACATCCACTGGGTTTGGGTTTAGTGCGTCCTCAGGGTTCTATGGTGGTACACCAGCGCCTGGAACGGCTACACCGTTCTCTCCATTGTTCTCAGCACCGTTATTTTTGCGTGCATTTACTGAGTTGGACATTTTGACTTGAAATCAAAGGTTCTTGGACAAGAAAAAGTGTGAAGAATAACTTGCATTTTTTAGTGAACCAGCGGTGGGCGCCAAACTGTTTACCTTGAAAATGGTAATTACAATTAAATTTGATTATGTGGTTCTAAAAATATGCGATTTATTTTAATGCTAGTTGTTACGCAATAGATGCTAAGCATGAGTAAACAAAACGAGGTAAGATTATGCGAAATCAAAAATAAGCAAATCAGAATGCCTCAAGTCGGGGATTATGAGCTGGCCGAGATATGTCCTCGAGGTCGAGGCTCGGGGTTAGTAGTGAACGATCGATGAAGCTATGACAATTTTATGGTCCTCGAATGAGGCTATTTATGATCAATGATTAGCTACAAATGAAGAATAATCAATGAAATACAATAAATGAAAGTGATAAATCAGTAAAGAGACAATAGAGGATGTTTGAGTTAGAGAGTAGAGAATGTTCTTGTACTGAATATTGTGTGTGCAAAAAATAATAAGGGTCCCCTTTATATAGGAGGGGTAATCCCAACATAGTACATAAGAATTTATTACAAAGATATGCTGCTGGTACAGCTATTTAATGTCGTGGTACAGACTTGTACTTTGTTGCAAACTTGGTCGCCTTCGCCCACGTGTCGTTTGCTCGTGACAGTCACCGATTTGCATTACCCCGATGTTGAACACTGGGAACATTCGGTCTCGGGCCTCGAGCCATACATCGAGGTTTATGCGGACAGGCTATGAATTTCCATAATAGACATAAAATCGGTCTCTCCGATTTTTGCCGTATACATGCTTAAAGAACAAGGAATATTTTTGGGGGTGATATTATTTGTGAAATGAAAGTGGATTGAGGAATTTGTGCTTAAGTTATCATGTGATGTGTTAAAGTGCTTAGGAGGTTTAGTCACTATTCCTAAGTATATCATACCCGTCCCTTAGCCCACATTACAACCATGAAAAAGTCCTAATTAGTTTTAGATCGAGCGAGCTTACATTAGTACAGATTTACATTAAGGGCAAGCCTATGGTACCAATTGCATGCATGTGACTTCTTTGTGAGAGTGAACGATTTTCTTTGATATATGTGAGTCATTAAAAATATATTTGAGCATTCGATTCGGATGTGTGGATTCAACTTACTCTCTTTGCTTTTGTTGTGAGGGCACATGGTTTCACGAGGGATAAGTAACATTATTAGACTTTTCTAGGATGTTGGGTGTTCAAGCCATAAGTGCATTGTGACATTGAGTCGGTTTCTTAGGCTAGGATTGTTATGAGCACGTTGTCATTGTTTAGAATATTTTTGAAATATGGCACAAGTTAAAGGGAAGTGTGTGTTGAATGCATATGCTAAAGCCTAAATGCTGCAAACAACCATGGTCATAGGTGTAGTGTGCTTTGAATGATAAGAGCTTAATTTTGTTTCGTCTACTATAGTGATGGTTTGTTCGAGGACGAACAAAGGTTTAAGTGTGGGGTGGTGATGCTGGCCATATTTCTATATGTTTTGATGTTACTTTACCCATGTTTTAACCTCTTTTTTGGTGCTATTTGGTATTAAAAATGCCCAATATGTGTTAATTATTAGTTTTATTGCTAATTAAGTTATGTGTGATGATTTAAGATATTTGGAGTGCAAAAATATGAAGAAAAGATGCTCCAACTAGAGAAGAAGAGAGTGGATGCGTCGCATCCAACCTTGTAAAGAAGGCTAGTTGGTGCACCCTTAGCAGTGAAGACGGACCATAGCATCCGCCATAGCACCCGCACCTACGCACATCAGAGATGGAGGAACAAAGGGTGGATGTGAAGCATCCACCCTAGCATGTGAAGATGAAGAAGTGGAGGACGAGGTGGATGTGAAGCATCCACCCCAGCATCAATCCCTGAAGCTGAGTCGGATTAGGAGTAGGAGATCTTTGTACCACGACTTTTGTACGCAATATATAGGCCAAAACGCCCCTTTTAAGGGAAAAACACACTTTTTAAAGGGAATTCGACCTAGGGAGAGGAAGGAGCCGTCGTGGAGGCCGGGTTTCAACTTTTTTTCCACCAAACTTAGTAATTCTTATGTTTCTTTATATGATTTGTTGTTTTGCTACCATGTCTATGTGGAGCTAAACTTCACGTTCTAGGGATGTGGTTCTTTCATGACTATTGTTACTCAGATATTGATTTTGCTTTCGTGATTTATCATATTGGTTTATTTATTCAATCTTGGGCTTAATTATTTAATTGCTTGATCACCAATTGAATACTATATGCGAATCTAGAGTTGAACTTGAAAGTGAGAATTCTAGATTGCATATAGGATTGAGTAGAGCAAGTTCTTGAACATGGGAATCGGGGAACAGATTCTCGGTTAGGATAGACATATACATAATTGCCTTGCTTGGTTGATTTACAGGAATTATAAATGCGTTTTTGTTAGTTCTAATTCCATAGACATATAGGTGTTAGGTTAGCTTGAATAGGCGAGTAAGAACTCGACAGATTCCTATGAGCAATATTAACCATGCCAACCAATAAATTAGATAAAATTAGATAGTCAATTCAATCGAAGAATACAATAGGATTTTTAGATAGCCCATAACCCTAGATCGTTTTCATCGCATTGATAACATAAAAATTTGATCTTCCTCTGTTGAGAGTTCATTATTTGGTTTCTCTTTATTTTAATAATATTAGAAACAAATACTTCTAACTTCTAAGTTTAATTCTTTTTTAGATAATTGGGATAGTCTAATTTAGTTAATAGTTAAGCACAAGTCCTCGTGGAGTCGACATCCGACTTTTAGTCACTTTATTACTTGACGATCACGTATACTTGCATGTTAATGGTTATTCCATGTATTGTGCTGCCTCAGGTGTCGGGTTAGGATGTGTCCTGATGCAACATGGGAAATTAATTTCTTATGCTTCAATGCAGTTAAGGAAGCACGAGCGAGATTATTCGACCGACAACCTCGAATTAGTTGCAGTTGTCCATGGACTTAAGATATGGCGGCATTATTTATACGGTGTTCATGTTGATGTATTCACATATCATAAAAGACTGCAATATATCTTCAAGAAGAATGAATTGAATTTGCGACAGAGGCGATGACTTGAGTTATTGAAAGATTACGATGTTAACATTCTCTACCATCCAGGCAAAGCTAATGTGGTAGCAGATGCCTTTAGTCGCTGACTATGGGTAGCTTAGCACATGTAGAGGCCGAGAAAAGACCATTAACTAGATAGATTCATCAATTGGCTTGTTTGGGGGTTCAGTAAGTAGGCTTTCGCAATAATGGAGTTGTACTCCAAAATACTGCAAATTCATCTCTCATAGTTAAAGTAAAGGAGAGGCAGTACGATGACCCAGAGTTGGTCGACTGTAGAGAACGAGTTCCGCAACAAAAGAAGTCATTGTTAGAACTCAAGGGACATGGGGTTCTTAGATACAAGGGTCGTTTGTGTGTTTCAGATGTGGCAGAGCTACGAGACAGGATTATGTAAGAGACACATTAATTGTGGTACTCCATTCATCCTGGTTCGACGAAGATGTATCATGACATTAAGGATGTGTACTTGTGGAACGATATGAAGAAGAACATTTCTGAGTTTGTCGCTCAGTGTCCTAGTCGCTAGCAGGTGAAGGTAGAGCACCAGAAGCTCGGAGGGCTAAAGCAGACTATAGAGATCCCGACGTGGAAATGGATGGCGATAAACATGGAATTTATCATGGGTTTACCTTGTTCTCATTATAATTTTGATTCCATATGGGTGATAGTCGATAGGCTCACGAACTCAGCTCATTTCTTACCGGTCAGATCTACATATACAGCAGAAGACTATGCAAATTTATATATTAAGGAGATAGCGCGGCTATACGGGGTATCAGTATCTATTATATCTGATCGTGGGGCCAAGTTTACAACACATTTTTGGAGGTCATTTCAGAAAGGTATAGGGAGTCGTGTGAATCTCAGCACAACTTTTCATCCAAAGGCTGATGGACAAGTCGAGTGCACAATTCAGACACCTGAGGATATGTTACAAGCATGTGCGTTGGATTTTAAAAGAAGTTGGGATGAACATCTACCTCTAATCGAGTTTTCATATAATAACAGTTACCACTCCAATATCCAGATAGCTCCGTACGAGGCTTTGTATGGGCGTAAGTGCAGATCTACTATATGGTGGTTTGATGTTGGAGAATCTGGGTTACATGGGCCAGACCTGGTTCAGCAGGTCGTAGAGAAAGTAAATCTTATCTGGGAGCGACTATTGATAGCCCAGAGTCGTCAAAATCCATATTCTGACATGCGGCGACTAGACTTAGAGTTTGGGGTTAATGGCTGGGTATTCTTAAAGGTGTTACCTATGAAGGGAGTGATGAGGTTTGACAAGAAAGACAAGCTTATCCCATGGTATATTGGGCCTTAGAGGATCATTAGGAGAGTGGACCAAATAGCTTATGAGTTAGAATTGTCGTTGAAATTGTAGTCTGTCCATCCGGTTTTTCACGTATCTATGTTACGGATGTGCATTCGCGATCCTACCCAGGTGGTTCCCACGGATGATGTACAGATTACAGAGGAATTGTCATACGAAGAAATTCCAGTTGCCATCCTAGACTGAAAAATCCGCAAGCTACGGAATAAGAAGGTAGCCTCCGTGAAGGTTTTATGGAGAAGCAAGAATGTGGAAGAGATGACGTGGGCAACGGAGGAAGAAATGAAGTCTAAATACCCCCACCTATTTAAAACTAAAGATATGGCTCGAGGTGGGATACCTCAGAACAACTCTATTCAGGACAGTAGGTCATCAGATAAGCTCTTATTGTTGATTTTAAGAATTTATAATGAAAAGTTGTTTGAAGCCAAGTGTTGATATTTATAGACATTCTCCATGCGTGGCATGTATAGTATGTTTTCTGGCTTTGAATAGGTTGGTTTTAATCTAATGTACGGAAGAGACTATGGTAAAAAATTTCCAAAGTCTCTAAGAATAAATATTTGAGGACGAATGTTTCTAAGGGGGGAAGAATGTTGCATCTCGCATTTTCGTACGTTAAAGTGTCGTCTTAAGTTTGTTGACGTAGACTCGGAGGTGAGATTTTCTTGAGATTATAAGCATTTATGCTATTTATAACAAGAAATAAGTAAGTGACATGAAAGATAAAGGGTAAACAAATCAAAGAAATGAATATCGTTGAAGATTGTTGATTTGGGATAAATACGGTCGTAGTTATAATACCCGGTATTTATGAACTAGTGCCATACAAGGTACCATATGACCATGATAGTATGATATATAAAGTGTATTAAAAATAAGCAGTATTTTAAGTAATTGGATATCATTCTTAATTTTGTGGATAATTGGGTAATTAATAATTTTTAGTGGGAGATTAATTAAAATCTTTGGATAATTAAAGATTTTGGATGGCTTAACCCCACAAAAACGTTGTAGCATCCCCGATCACTCTTAAAGTGACTATTCAATCTTACATAGGTGGAAAATTTAGAGGATTAAGTGGCTTACTCATCTACAAAGTGGGTCACACCCACTAAAGGCTTAAACATGAGATGACATCTTACTATGAGTTTCTAAACGTGAGATGATATCTTATTATGAGTCTCTAAAGACTTAAATGTGAGTTTCTAATGGCTTAGCGTGAGCTTCTTCAAATGAATTCATGTGTGCATTACAAATCAAATGGAATCTCTTATAGAGAGTGGTTGGTCGTGAATTCTTCAAGGAGGAAAACAATTCCATACAAAAATTAGATAATGTTGGTTGTTGATTCTATAAAGTGTGAATTGCAAATTCTAAGAGAGTCTGTTCAGGTATGTTAAGGCTAAGCCCTTCCTTAGTTTTGAAATTATCTTATAATTACATGTATTTGATAACGAGGCATAAAGAGAAGTTCATACTCCCGAATTTATATACATTATCCTAGTCTCATAAGTTACAGTATTCTCCCTTATCGGCACTTTATATTCAATTGAGTATTGTTTCCTTCCTGTCAAGAGAGAAGAGGTTCCCTTCCAGTCAAGGGAGAAGAGGTTCTATATATATATATATATATATATATATATATATATATATATATATTTTTATATTATTTTCACCACCATATAGATATAATCTATGTG
>ML279851.1:55063-123101 GCA_005239495.1 Nicotiana undulata | reverse complement strand
TATATATATATATATATATATATATATATATATATATATATATACTATTATAGTATTTTCACCACCATCGAGCTATAATCGGTGGGCAACCTCTGATCAGATGGTAAGTTATATACTGAGCCTGCTGTGGCCGAGCGCCTATGAGCGAGCCCAGTTGGCCGTGATACAGAGCCAAGTATGGCCGATGAGCGAGCCTACTACGGTAGAGAATTTATATATATACCGATCCTAATAAGGCCGAAAAACTATTTTACTTACTATATTGAGAGAGTTGAGTTAGTATCAGCAGGTAAACATATCTTCAGATTATCTTTCAATCCTAGTTACTTCAGTTATTATATTATCAGTTTAGTTTCAGCTTTGAGTTATTTTATTTCCTTGAATACTCGGTACATTATTTCGTACTGACATCCCTTTTTCCGAGGATGCTGCATTTCATGTGTGCAGGTATAGACAGACAGACGGGTAGACCTCCTCAATAAGTGTTGCCCGAGTTCAGCTTTATCGTAAGCTCCACGTCCTTCGGAGTTGCCGGGTCTAGAAGCTTTGTGTACATCTTGTGTATATATGTACATAGGATATGGCTAGGTCGGGGCCCTGTTCCGATCACGGTACATCTAGGAGTAGAGGCTTGTAGACATATCCTATCAGTTAGTGCAGTATATTGGGCTTGTAGGCCTTGTATGTATATTTTGTTGGTTTGTCAGTTGTAGTAGTCATAAGGGCCTTGCCGACCCAGCGTTATATTGATTTTTAGACAGCGTTAGTTTCCATTCAGTTTTATATTCTACTACGCAACTTGTCTTTCCATGTGGATCGTGGCCGAAGTATGACATTATATGTTCAGAGTTCCTTAGTCGCAAGTTGGTACGCAAGGATAGGTGAGGCACCGGGTGCCGGTCTCGCATCCCAAGTTCGGGGCATGACAAGGGTCACAGTAGACGGAGGATCCAGTCTCAATGTATGCCCACTGACCACTCTAAAGAGGTTGAGTAAAGACCTGCACGAGATACAGATGGGACGCATGAACTTGAATTCGTTTGATTGGTCCCGAAGAGCCACAATCATAGAAATCATCCTCAGCCTAAAGATGGGTGCAACCTGGTTTGATGTTGAGTTCCAAGTGCTGGATATATCTTCCACCTATAATATATTGTTGGGACGACCGTGGATACATGGTACCGTGGCAGTGGCTTCTACTATGCATCAGGCTGTGAAGTTTGAATGGAATCATCAAGAAGTGATTATCCATGGGATGGAAGCAACCCCATCTACACCAATCAGACTGTTCCAGTCTTTGAGAATAGGAAGAAACTCGGTGGAGACACGTACCATCGCATTGTGTGGGTCAACGCAATTGAAAAGGATCGATGGTGGAGTAACAATATAGAAAGCATACTATTATGGACAGGGAATGAACCTGGCAAAGGTCTCGACAAAAACCTTCAAGGGATCACCAAACCGGCGCAACCGCACCATCATGGTACCACATTCAGGCTTGGATATGAATATACTTGGCAAGAGTACCAGGACTGATTGCCACCATGGCGTGGTCCTTATTATCCACTGGAACAACCGGTACCACCTCTGCATCAAACATTCCAACAAGAATACATGATGTGGGGATCTGAAGAAGATGAAGTGTTAGCTGGCATCAGGAACCTATTTCTAGACGAAGAAAATATGGATTGCAGTGCAATAGTTGAGGAGGAGGAGGAGGAGGAAGACCTTCTCATTTAGACCGTGGAAAGAGGAATTGTTCTTAAGAATTGGACTGCTGCACCATCCCCGGCCCGCCGAGTTCCTGGGTAGGTTAGCAGATTAGCATCAATTTTTTTAAGCATTTGAGACATTTTTAGTATTTTGTTTTGAAATAATTGCTCGAGTCATCGAGCCGCATTTGTTAATGTTTTAAATATTTCAATTATTCCATTGCTACTTTTCGTATTTACTATTATTCTCTACATTTTCTCTTTTTACAACATTATTATTACCTATATCGATGAACCTGTGACTGTGACATGTAATGAGACAACGCAACATAAGGATAGTGATTCAGAGGATCTGGAAGATAATACAATACCTAAGGAAATTGTCAGAGAAGTGGAAAATTTTGAAAAAACCAAAGTTCAATTTGGACGAAACTAAAGCAGTTAACTTAGGGGATTCTGAACTGGTCAAGGAAACACGCATTAGCGTTCAGCTATTACTGTCAGAGAAAGAACAGTGCATCAGATTCCTAAAAGAATATGAAGATGTCATTGCATGGTCCTACGACGACATGACGGGTTTGAGCACATCCATAGTCGCTCACAAGCTACCCATTAATCCTGCATTTCCACCAGTAGAACAGAAGCTCACAAAGTTCAAGCCAGAGATGAGTTTGAAGATAAAAGAGGAGGTCACCAAGCAGATCAAAGCCAAGGTTCTTAGAGTGGTCGAGTACCTGACTTGGTTGGCCAACATTGTGCTAGTTCCGAAGAAAGATGGGAAAGTCAAAGTATGTGTTGACTACTGAGATCCAAACAGAGCATGTCCTAAACATGATTTCACATTGCCTAATATACACATATTGATAGATAAATCTTCCAAACATGAACTCCAATACTTTGTGGATTGCTTCGCGGGGTACCATCAGATCTACTTGTATGAGGAGGATGCTGAAAAGACAGCCTTCATCATGTTGTTGGGAATATATTGTTATAAAATGATGTCATTTGGTCTGAAGAACGCTGGAGCCACCTACATGAGAGCCATGCGACTATTTTCCATGACATGATACATAAAAATATAGAAGTGTACGTGGATGACGTTATAAACAAATCCAAAAGGAGTACGGATCACATAGCAAATATGAATAAATTCTTCGATCGTGTTCGAAGGTATAATCTGAAACTAAATCTTGCAAAGTGTGCTTTTGGAGTACCTGTCGGAAAATTTCTAGGATTCATCGTCGGTCGCAGATGGATTGAGTTAGACTCATTAAAAGTCAAAGCAATCCAATAATTGCCACCTCCGAAGAATAAGAAAGATGTGATGCGCTTTTTAGGGCGTCTTAATTACATCAGCCGCTTCATAGCAATCAACAGTGATATATGAGTCGATCTTCAAAATGCTGAGGAAAGATGCTGCAACAAGTTGGACTAAAGATTTCCAGAAAGACTTCGACAAAATAAAGGAGTATTTACCCAAACCGCCTGTTCTGGTCTCACCAGAGCCAAGAAGACCATTCCTGCTTTATTTGTTTGTACTGGACGGAGCTTTCGGTTGCGTTTGGGACAACGTGATGAAATTGGAAGAAACGAGCAGGAAATATATTATTTGAGCAAGAAATGTACACCCTACGAAGCCCGGTACTCTTTGCTGGAACGCACCTGCTGTGCTTTGGCATGGATAGCTCAGACGTTGAGGCCTTATTTCTGTGCATACACTACATACCTTATATCAATGATGGATCCACTGAAATATATCTTTCATAAGCCCATGCCTACAGGTAAGTTAGCAAAGTGGCAAATCTTGTTGAGTGAGTTTGACATCATCTATGTAACTCAGAAGGTGCTCAAGGGGCAAGCATTGGCGGATCATCTTGCAGAAAATCCCGTAGATGGAGAATGCGAACCATTAAAAAAGTATTTTCCTGATGAAGAGGTGTAATTCGTGTGAGAAGATATCATTGATGCATATGATTGTTGGAGTAGGTATCGGAGCTGTCTTGATATCAGAAACCGGCCAACACTATCCGATATCCGCAAAACTCAGGTTTCCATGCACCAACAATATGGAAGAATATGAGGGTTGCATTTTGGGACTCAGGTTGGCCATTGACATGAATGTTTAGGAGCTTCTGGTAATTGGAGATTACGATCTATTGGTGCATCAGGTTGTAGGAGAATGGGATACAAAGAACACCAAAATATTGACATATTTGCACTGTGTACAAGAGCTGATCAAAAGGTTCACAAAGATAGAATTCAAACATGTTACGAGGATTCAAAACGAGTTCGCGGATGCATTGGCCACCATATCTTCCATGATACAACATCCAGACAAGAATTTCATCGATCATACCCAATAGAAATTCATAAGCAACCAGCTTATTGTGCTTATGTTGAAGAAGAAAGCGATGGAAATCTGTGGTTCCACGACATCAAGGATTATTTGGCAAAAAGAGAATACCTAGAGACTGCCACTCATACTCATAAGCGCATGCTTCGAAGGTTAGCCAACCATTTCTTTCAAAGCGGAGGAATTTTGTATAGAAGGACTCCAGACCTGGGATTATTAAGGTGTGTCGACGCCAAGGAAACATCCAAATTGCTCGAGGAAATACATGCCAGAACTTGCGGACCACACATGAATGGTTTCACCTTAGCCGAAAAGATATTAAGAGCGAGGTATTTCTGGATGACTATGGAAACAGACTCCACCAAGAATGTTCAGAAGTGCCACCAATGCCATCTACATGTTGACATGATACGGGTACCACCCAATGAACTCAATGCAACAAGCTCACCTGGCCTTTCTCGGCTTGGGGTATGGATGTCATAGGCCCTATTGAACCTACTGCTTCATACAGGCGTAGATTCATTCTAGTGTCCATAGACTACTTCACAAAATGGGTTGAAGCTGCATATTACAAAGTTGTGCCTAAGAAGGTTGTAGAAGATTTTATTCGGCACCGCATTGTTTGTCTGTTTTGGAGAACCAGAGTCAATCATCACTGATAACACTGCCAACCTCAACAATGATCTGATGAAGGCTGTGTGAAACCTTCAAGATCAATCATAAGAACTTCACAACATACAGGACACAAATGAACGGAGTTGTAGAAGCCACCAACAAGAACATCAAGAAGATACTAAGGAAAATGGTAAACAATTACAAACAGTTGCACGAGAAGCTGACATTAGCTCTGGCCGGATATCGTACCACGGTTCACACATGAACTGGGGAAACTCCATACCAATTGGTTTATGGCAGTGAAGCAGTTATTCCTGTCGAACTAGAAATCCCTTCTTTAAGAATTATATAAGAAGTCGAGCTCAGTGATGCAGAATGGGTACAGAGCTGATATGAGCAACTAGCTCTCATTGATGGTAAAAGAAAGAAGTGTCACAGTCAACTCTATCAGGATAGGATGGCAAGAGCCTTCAACAAAAAGGTCAAACCGAGGCAATTTACACTGGGACAATTGGTGTTGAATCTTCTCACATTAAGATGAAGCCAAGGGAAAGTTTTCACCCAATTGGAAGGGTCCCTACATGGTTCATCGAGTACTAACAGGAGGAGCACTTATACTTGCAGAGATGGAGGGAGAGATTTGGCCAAAACCCATCAACTCAGATGCAGTCAAAAGATATTATGTTTAGGATTGTTTGCACTTCTTCACTTGATGTAACTGAACTACGCTTGACCTGATTCTCGTTTAAGAGGGGATACATAGGCAGCCCTTTGGGTTTTGTCATATCTTAATAAAATCTTCATTTTCCCATTATCAGAAACTGGGGCAAGATCGCAAGTTCAGTCGATGTCGTCATGTGTGGATCAGCCGAAAGTATTGTCAGAAGTATGCATTTAAACTAGGGAAGAATTTTGAGGAGGACCCTTAAAATTCTAAGGCGAGGAGGTTGCAATGTCTTTAAATGTATCACAGTCACCGGTTCATCTAAATTAATTGATCTCACATACTATAATACAATTCAAACAACTACATTTTTGCAAATAATTTGTCAAATGCATACATATTTTTCGAAAACTTTGTTTTTATGACAGCCAGATGTTACCCAAGGTAACTCAAACAGGACTTCAAGAAAAGAGTGAAGGCAAACCAAGGAGTCAAAGAGCACGAACCGACCTTCCCCCCGATCCAAAAAAGAGATAAGGGGAAACCATACTGAAAAAAGGAGGGAACCCCCCTTCCCCCCCCCCCCCCCCTGCAAATTCATGATTATTCTTTGAATGCAGGCACGATAAAATAACAATATTCACTAGTACATACGCACAACAAACCACTACCTTCATAGCGATGAGTTTCCAAATGCAAACACATCCTGCTAAGAAATACTTCACTCTCTCAAAGTCACTCATCGCTTTTCTTGCATAAGGCTAAGCACTGCCTTTTCTTTGAACGAGATTAAGACATGTCTCCCTTCCCCTGCATGAGACTAAACCCTGTCTCCACTTCTTGCATGAGGATAAGCATTGCCTCTGTATTGCATAAGGCTAAGCACTATCTTTCCTTACACGAGACTAAGTGTTGTCTTTTTTCCCTGCATGAGGCTAAGCATTGCCTCCATAATTTCATAAGGCTAAGCACTACCTTTCCCTGCATGATACTAAGCATTGTCTCCACTTCTTGCATGAGGCTAAGAATTTCCCCCGAAATTGCACAAGGCTAAGCATTTCCTTTTCTTTGCATGAGACTAAGCAATGTCTCCAATATTTGCATGAGGAGAATCACTTCCTCCTTACTACATAAGGCTAAGCATTGCCTCCAAAATTGCACAACGCTAAGCATCGCGTTTTCTTTACACGAGACCAAGCCATGTCTCCATTCTTTACATGAGGCTAAGCATTGCCTCCCTACTACATAAGGCTAAGCACTGCCTTTCTTTGCATGAGACTAAGCATTGTCACCCTTCTTCGCATCGGGCTAAGCACTTCCCTCATCTCACACAAGACCAAGGCTTGTCTTGTCTCGTTCTCGCATATGAAGAAGCATCACCTGTTTCTTTTACCAAAACAATCGATATCGCCATATCTTTACATATCATAGGCTGAAACATTGCCATTTTGTCCGAAGGCGTCATAGTCCGAATGCACCATCCTCATGGCTTGAAGACAACATTCGATGGCCAGAGGATCTCTTAAAACTGCACATCATTATTCAGAGGCGTCATAGTCCAAAGGCACCATCCTCATGGCCCGACGACACCATTTCATGGCCTGCGAATCCTTTGTCATACACTCCATGGCCTAGGACGTCATGGTCTAAAGACATCATCCTCCTCGTCCAAAGACAACATTATGGTCCAAAGGGAATCTTCATCATGTTTAAATTTTTGCAATAACCTATATATGTTCGTATGCACCATATTTTAAGTTCTGTAGGTAAGTCGGGAGGTAACTGTTCTGCAAACAGGAGCAATCTTTGCTCCGGTTTCCTTTCACAACGTTCAAATCCTTTGACTACTTCAAACATAACCGGCTACCAGTAATTGACCACCTTTTACTCTACAACTGTTCAAACATTTGCCTCATACACTTGTAGCATCCAAATTCGTATTCATGACCCCATCAAAACTGCTCGTTAGTTACAACACTATCCTACCCAAAAGAACCTTTTCGAAACATACAACCATTTTCATAACAACTCAATCGGTTTCGTTCATCGTTGGATCCAAAACTACACATGGCCTGATTCCCATAACACCAGGGATATGTAGGCAACTCATGAACCAGCGCTCGGTCCCATTTTTAAATTACATCGTACTCCATTCAACTCAGCCAAAATTGGCCATCATTTTCTTTACCCGACAACTCTTTCATCATTCCCGGATAAAGAGGAGCAGCTGTTGATACCCAATTTTGCCCTCATACTTTTAAAATAGTTTCAAAATGTCATTTTTACATCATTACTTAATTTTTATGAATTATAAAAGTATTTTTATAATTTTTCGTAATTTTTTAAAGCTTTAAAATTGATGTTTTCTTGCATTTAAATTACTTAAATATTTATTAACTACCCCTTAATTTATTTTTTGATGATTTAAATACCCAAGGTTATTATTCGCATCAACATATATGTTTCAAATATTTTTACTTTATGTAAGTATATTTGTATTATTTAAGGTATTTATATAATTTTTGTGATACTATCCTATATTCATGCATACTTATATTTTTTATATTATTTGTGCCAAAATAGAATTTTTTATTTTTTTAATGTTAGGTTATTATTTTCAATCACGTTGTTGCATAAGTAATATTTTATTATCTATTAAATAATTTTTAAAGTATTTTATTAATAATTTCGTGTATTTAATTTGTAGCCCAATTCAAGACTAATTTAGGACCACATTAGCTGCCAAAAAACCCCCAAATTCCCTGGCCCAATTTTCCCAGCCCAAACCAGACGAACCCTTTCAAATTTCAACCCGGTCAGGACCCGATCTCCAACATACCCCGTCTCTCGCTCAATCATGGTCGTTGATCTCAATGGATGAATGGCCCAGAGCCTCTCCCTCACTTTTAATTACCCAAATCCTACGAAACCCTACCCATTCTTCTTAATTCACCAACCCTAAACGCTCTCAACTCTCCTCTTCTCTCTTCTAAAGAATCATAGTCGCCTCCCCCTTGATTCCCACTTCTAATCCCGCTGATAATGGGATTTTGCCATTATTTGCTTACCATATTTGGGTTCCTTTTGTACTGGTCATACGTTGATGGCATTAGTTAGGTATTTTCCTAATTTTGGCAAACACCATCTCTATATCGGATGAGAATCAACTCAATCTTGGATATTTGGACATCCCATCCATATATGTGAATAGAAACTTGATTCTTCATACCCATTGGCCGATTTTGAGTTTTAAAACCCTAACTAGGGTTTAGAGTTTGATACCTTTCCTTTCCGGTTACTCTACCGACTTGCATGCGATATTTTACTCTGTTTGTCCATGTTTACTTGATATTTTCCTTATTTATGTTTAATCGATTACTTTCCTTGTTTATTCATTCAATCTCAACACTATATAAATCCCTCCCCTATTCCCCTTTTGGATAGATTTTTAATCACGAGATTCACTAAGAACTAAATGTTATTGCTCTCTTATTCTCTCATTCTCTTGTTCTATACTTTGGCTCTTAGCTGGCTGAAAGCCAAGGCCACTGGCATTCTACTATTCAACTTGTCTCAGTGTGAGCACTGCCCGAGGTTCACTTAAAGCCCTTAGGAACTCTGACACACTGAGAATTTTGGGGTTTCTGTTGTTCTGTTCGTGTTACTGATAAGCAAGTTGTTGGCGCTTAATCTCTACCTTATTATCCCGTTAATTATACAAATTGGTGAGTAATGAGACTCTTGCGATTTCATTCTCTTTATTTGTATTCATGTCATTCAGCCCTTTGTGAATTAATATGATGTTACTTGCCTCTGTTTGTGTTCATGTTAGTTCTCACTATCCTATACCCCTATGTTTTTTATGTATCTGAACCTATTTGGATTCTGAGTTTTTATGCATGCCTATTTTATGTGTATAACTTGAATGATTCCCTTAAGCCTGCTCTGCTATTTTGACCCCTACTATTCGTTATGAGTCCCTTCACATGCCTTTCCTTGGATTCTTGTCCTGAAACTCTTAAGGGATCATCTCTTGCCCCAGAACATATTTGAGTGAACTTCTTTCCGATGAATACTGTATGTATGTTCTACTGTTTTCCCTGCTTTATGCATATATGAACCTTATGTTCCAATTACTATCTCAATGTTTAGTCAAACACATTGCTCTGTTAAGTTTTTTCACAATCCTACACTCTTTAGCATTGCCTAAAACTTCTAGTTGAATTTCAATATACTTAGCTTCTTCTATTATGCACAGTCAACTGGCATAAGCCCTAGAGTGTGCATGTTCTATTAACCTTAAGTGGATATATTTTTCTACCATGAGTTCTTTGGATTTTGGAGTCGTTATATTATACTCAGCATGTTAGGCTGCTTGTTGACTGTTGTAGATCATGTTACTTGCATGTTTTCTATGTGTATTAGGATCTCATGTGTCTATTCCCCTGATTATTACTCTATTAGACTATCCTGATTGATAATCTCAGGTCTAAAGTCTCTTTAAACTATGTTTAGATTATGCTTTACTGTGGAATTGTTTTCTTGAAAACTTAGCATGCTTACCTTGTACGCTTACCCTGTTAATCTCAATGACATGCCTCCTCAACTCTGTTAATGTTGCACATGCTATACTTTTTCCTTGTTATGAACCTATTTTCATGCCTTAGGCTTAAACTACTCTATTAAGGTCGTCATATATTGATCCTTCAGCATTCACAATTAGATCCTCTACTTGAATTTGTCTTAAGTTGTTTTTGACCATGTCTGTGTTTGAAATTTCTTTAGAAATAGTTTGTTACTATGATGATCAATCATGTCCCCTATAACTAAAAAATGCAAGCATGAACTTGCTTTATGTGTGTCCTGCCAGCATGCTATGCGAATTTGTCTATGCTTCTTGATGGTAATCAGCTTTACAGACCTAAGAAATAAGTATGTGGACTTCCTGCTCTGTTTAGTTAGTTCAACATATGGTATGTTGCTTGTGTGATCATGTCCTTCGTTTGGGCTCGATGTCTGGTTCTATATGATGTTGGGCCTAGCTGTTGGATTCAGACTTACTAGACTGATCTTATGAGTTGGGAATTCGAATCTACTGGAGCTGTCGAAGGCCTAGAAATACTGGGTTATCTACACTAAGCCTATCATTGGGCCTATAGTGGTCTTCTTATGTAATTATTCATATTTGATTCGGGCTGTAATAGCTTGTACACTGAACAATTGGGGATTTAGTAAAAAAGGGAAACTAGGTACTTAATCTTCTCATGAATGGGTAGAAAACATGTCTATGGTTTCATTACTTTACCTGTTGCTTTATTTAACACGCCTTATTTTCTACACACTGATAGAAAGCATGCCTATAGGGACCTAAATGCTTTACTCGCTAACATCAGAAACATGTCAAAATATTGGTATTTCCTTTGTTCATGTATTCTGTTTTCTACACATTATTAATGTCTATAGGATTAAAATATCATTTGCCGTTTGCTCTACTTGTGCTATTACTGTGCGACTGTTATGTAACATCCCCTTTGCTAATCTAGATACCATGGCTATAAGGTTTAATAAATCAACGGCTTCATACTGCTTTTGTACTGCCCACCTAGATGACATATCTATAGGAGTAAAGTTATATAAAATAAGTTTCAACAATTGTTAGAAATCCTGCCTATAGGATATTGTCACCCGCCTGAGACGCATCTCTATAAAATCAACATTGCTAATTCAGAGTTCTAGGATTGTTTTCACTGCCTTATTACAAAATGATTAGAAATTATGTCTATAGGATTTGTAACGCTCAA
The DNA here is from genome assembly GCA_005239495.1 of Nicotiana undulata. Lineage (NCBI taxonomy): Eukaryota > Viridiplantae > Streptophyta > Magnoliopsida > Solanales > Solanaceae > Nicotiana > Nicotiana undulata. Next base: position 111,956 of record ML279851.1, on the reverse strand, counting down.
AGTTTCCTATACGCTAGTCCAGAAATTATAGCATTGCCTACCCAATATTGGAATATAGAATCACATAGAAATCATGCCTATAGGACTTAATGATTCCAACACGTCTTAACACTGCTTGTATGAATCTGCCCGCATGCATTTGTTGTTTATTTGTGGAGGTTAACTTGGGCCTTTAGTTGTCTTTGCATGAAGTCCTACTTGTTGTTATTTGAATGTCGATTAGTTTTATCATTTTGAGCAACCTAGGTAAAGTCTAGAACTACCCAAATAGAGGTCCAAGGCCTGCTGGACCGTAGGCATAGTACGGATAGTGCACGCATAGGGTACGACTTAGAATTGAATTAGAGCGCCTCTCGGTAAACAACTTGAACATAGTATTTGGGTAGCAGGATATGATAGTCCGTGCCTGCTGAATAATATGTGTAACTCCCTATCTTAAGGGAGTTTCAAAGTATTATTTGTGTTGCACGGGGTGATATTTTAGGCTAACAAACTTAGGACCCCCCCCCCCCCCCATATTTTTGGCCAACCAACTTTAGCCCCCCCCCCCCCCCCCTTTCCTTTTTACACTTTGTTATCTAATATAGACTGTTATAGTTATATCCTTGTAGTCCTTAAAATTTGTATCAATTCTCATTGTGTTATAATACAACTCTCCAACCTTTTATCCTCTTTTTTATTTGATCATATCGCCTAATTATAATCCACATAGTTTTAAGTTCGGTCGAGACCCACAGATATGGACATCGAAGATTTCCTAACACCTTTTCTTTGAGGTAATTTGAGCCCTTACCCAATCTTTGGTAGCGTTGACTAGTCAAAAGGAGTTATTTGCACAATAGGTGCCCTAACGCACCTTAAAATCGTTAGGTGGCGACTCTTCTCTTTTAATACCCATCTAAAAGAGTTGTCACATGTCAAAGCCCAATTTCACGAGAAAAAGGGGAACGACAACATTTTCCATCATTCTTGTCATGTTCATTGTATTGCCTGGTTCGCTTAGATGATATCCTTCCTCTTCTTGTGTTTCTGTATCTTCTCATTAGATCGTCCATGTTCCTTGATACCATGGAAATCTCTTCCTCGAGGGCTTCAGGATCATCGTCAATGTCATTTTCTGTCATGTCAGTTGTAGCCGTGAATGCGACTGTTTCCTTCTTTTGTTCCTGGCTTGTTTTATTGAGATGGGTCTTTTCAAATGCTATGAGATCTCCTCGAAGTTCATCATATGATAGTTTGTTTAGATATTGTGATTCAAGTGCAACTACTTTTGTCTGCCAGGTGGTAGAGAGACTTCTCAGAATTTTCCGAACTTGATCACCACTTGTATATGGTTTACCAAAAGCTTTTAGGTCACTGATGATTTTGCTTAACCTTGCAAACATTTCTTCAATGGGTTCTCCTTCTTTCATCTGGAAGAGTTCGTAGTCATGAACTAACATATTGATATGAGTTTTTTTCACCTTATTGGTTCCTTCATAAGTGAATTCTAGTTTATCCCACATTTCCTTAGTTGTATAACTAGATATGTTTTCATATTCTTCTCCACTTATAGCATTAGAGAGTAGATTTCTAGCTTTAGAATTGACTTGAACAGCTGTCATTTGCTCGTATGTATATCCGTCTATATCTGCTGGATCAGCAGGAGGTTGTGCGGCTATAGGTAGTGGATCATTCCCTTTCTTGATTACTCGCCAAACTTTGACATCGTATGACTTTGAAAATATTTCCATACGTACTTTCGAGTGAGAAAAATGTTGTCCATTGAAATACGGTGGCCTGACTTGTGATGTTCCTTCTTGAAAGAGTTCTCTAACAATTCCTTTGTTTTCCATGATCTTTCCTCACAAGCTGTTAAGCAAAGAAGTATGAGACTGGCTCTGATACCAATTGAAAGTATAAGAGGGGGTGTGAAGTTTACCAATTAGTCGACTAGAAATAAAGTGCAGGAATTAAAGACACCAGAGTTTTCATATTAGTACGATTCAATGTGAATCCTAGTCCAGTCCCCTTGGGTTACAAGGGTGTTCCCTTTCTGTGATTGAATTTCTTGAGTACAAAGTGAATGGTGCAGTTTTACACCAACTGCTCAGTTTCTATGTCTCTCGTTTATTCTTGATACAATGCCTCACCAGTGGTTTTCTCTCTTTCTTCTCTAACTGGATACACAACATAATTAATAGAACTACAATATTTGTTCTAAGTAGAACAAAGATAGGGTAAATGGTTTGATCAAAGTATATGTCTTCAAGTCTAGAGTGATCCTATATATACTTTTCAGGAGGTCTTAGAATATGGAGAGATTACAAACCCAAGAGATTTGATCCTTGGAATGAATCATAGAGTGATTCTTTCCAAGAATAAGTTTAATTCCCGTTGTTCTTCCTTGATGAGTGGACTTTGACAGCTTTCCATCTTTAAGCGTTGATATCCGCCGGATTTCCACTTCTGACTTTTGATTGATTGTCTTTGCCGAAACTTTAGTACTTCTTTCCTTTTTAGCGTTGATTCCTTCTCCTTGATAGATTCAGTCAGCCTCTGATTGTTATCTTCCTTCAGCTTATCCGCTGATTCATTCTCCTTTATAGCTTCAGTCAGCCTCTGACTGATATCTTCCTTCAGCTTATCCATAGCTATTGATTGATTATCTTTTGCCGGAACATCAGTGCTTCGCTCCTTGATGGTTTCAGTCAATCTCTGATTGATATTTTCCTTTTTCAATTTGATTCTAATTGATTTCCTTGAGTCCCTACATCAAACACAATTATATTATATTTCATCATTAAAACTTAAATCTAACAGCCTTTACCCGAGCCAGCACCGAACCACGTTGTCTCTCGTTTCTTCATCGGGAAATCGGGGGTTACTTTACCCGTACACACCATTTTTGCTCGTATTTTCTTTTTTCCTTTAATTAATTTTTCCCACTTAAGTTATACTTTGTTATATTAAACCTGGTACATCTATGCCAAATATCCATTTCATTTTACTGATTTCTCTTAGAAAGAGGAAAGCAGTACAATGAAAACATAGAGAGAAAAGAAGAAAAGAAAAAAAAAAGAAATATAACTCGTGAAAAAAAAACACTGGCCATAAATGAAACAAACCCAATTTAAGTTAGCATATTATATGCTTGTAACTTGTTTGGGCTGTCATTTGTTTACAACAACAACAACCACCCAGTAGAATCCCACTAGTGGGGTCTGGGGAGGGTAGAATGTGATAAGTAGGGATTTTAGCCTATTATTTGCTCAATTTTACTTGTGTTTGGGTCAAAAAAGCGTGAAGGTATTCCCAAAAACAAACGTAATATGCTTGCTTGTAGGGATTATTCAAAATGAGCCAAAGGAGCAATAATCAACTCATAAAGGAGTCAAAACTTGAACAAAAACAAAAATTTGGCCAAGAGGTATAGAACGCAGACCGCGACAGAAATGTGCGGCCGCGAAAGCTGTAGCGCGGCCTCGAGCATTATTTCGAAGCCCGACAAATGAAGAACCAGAGAGATGGAATTTAGTGCTATAACATGAACGCGGACCGCATCAGAAATATGCGGCCGCGATTGGAAACAAGTGGACCGCGATTGCTGAGGTTCAGAGAGTTCAAGATAAACCAAGAAGTGCGGTCCGCATTAGAATTACGCGGTCGAGGAAGGATTCTACGCGACTGCAGTCAGAATTACATAGTCCGCGAAACCATGCTCAACCCCGATGCAGAAGTTAAAATCTCGGACCGCGATCAGAATTACATGGCCGCGAAAACTCCGCAGGGGTATTTTTGTCCGAAAATTTCATCTTAGTATAAATAGATCTTTAATAATTTTTAGGTTATGTTATGTTTTTTCTAAGCACGTGAGACGAATAGGTTTTCCCTTTTGGGAAATTTTGTACAAGATTTACCATATAACATTAGATTTTCATCTTTTAATCTAATACTATAGCTTTTATCTTCTTTTTATCTTTGAGTTATGCTATTTCTATTAGTTGATAGACCCATAGCTAGGGTTGTGACCCAACCCTAGTGTGGGTATTTAATGGGTAATTGAATTTTAGGGCTTGATTGTTTATGGGTTAGTTATATTTATCCTAGTTCTTGTTAGAATTAGTTGTTGCAAACACTTATTCATGCCTTTATGACTTAGTCTCTTCTTGAGAAAGAGGGACTAAGTCTAGGAAAACTAGGCTAACAAGGAATTGGAGTGAATTCAAGAAATTGATCCCCAATTAAAGGGTTAAACCTAGAGATAGTAACACCCGACTTGAGCTAATATCACTTGGATTGCATGAATACCCATTTAGACTTGAGAAAGCCAAATTGGGCAAAATCACTCAAACTACCGAGAGGTATAGAGTGAGTACTTGGGTGTGATAGTTATATTAAGACCCCAAATTGATCAAGCTTGCCCTAGATTCTTGCTACCCGTTAGATATCTACCCAGGCGGAAGACACTACCCTAGCCCTTTTAAACACTTGAAAACCAACATAAAAAATATTGTACTTAGCTTTAATCTTTGCATACTATAGAATAGAATTAGAAGTAGAATCAACATCAACATGTGTGGAAGTGAAATTAGGAACAAAACATGCATCTAGATTTAGATAGATACCTAATTCCAAATTAATTAACTCGATGTGGAAATCGATCCCCACCTTGTGGGGTAAAACCGCATCGACCATCCTCGCGACTCAATAGTAGTGCAATCTTGGAACCGATCACTTTTTGCGTTGTTGCAGAGGAGTTAGACGGTCTTAGATATCTATCTAACTATTTGTGTCTTTTGTTTTTCTTTCCTTCCATTTTTATAACTTTTGTGTGTCAATTGCTTTTAGGTACCAAATGGCTCTTAACGAAGCTCTCGGACATATTCCTCAGCGGGAGGAGGTAGATGAAAATGAATGTGGATGAGGTTAATCTAGAAACTCAAGTACAAAGAAGATGTCGACCGCCTCATGACAACGTGCAAACCCTCCCCTACCTCCTCCAAGGGAAGCAAACTGGGTGTTTCCCAATGAAGGCTACACAAGTGCAATTGTCCGGCCTCGGATTCGAGCGGGAAATTTTCAAATAACCAATGTCATGCTTACTCTATTGGAACAAAGGGGTTTCTTGATCGGAGATCCACATCAGAACGCATATAAGCACCTCAAAGGTTTTTTAGACACATATTGGGGGAGTAAGCAGGCGAATGTATCTAAGGACGCTTTGAGATTGAGGCTTTTCCCATTTTCACTTAGAGGGAAGGCTTTGGATTGGCTTGAGAGGCTACCCAACCATTCTATCGCCACATAGGATGAGTTGGCTGAGAAGTTCATAGCAAAGTTTTTCTCTACGGGACATATGGAAACATTGAGAGATGAGATCCTAACCTTTAAACAATAACCAAATGAACCGTTATATGAAATTTGTGAACGGTACCGGACAATGGTAAAAGAATGCCCCAACAACGATATGCCTGAAGTGATGATCTAGCAAACATTTTATAGGGGTATGAACACAACTAACCAGTGTGTGGTGAATCAGCTCGCTGAGGGTATTTACATGAAAGTGTCGTTTGCTGATACTTGTGGCATATTATATGAGATGGCAGACACCTCCTTTGCTTGGCAAAGTCAGGCAAACGTTCCTCAGGGTGACCCTAATGTTATCCACCTTCACAAGGAACTTCATGATCACGGACAAGCCATAGCAGAGTTGACAATAACTATAAATCAGTTAGCAAAGGCTCAACTTTAGCAGGTTCAGGGGGCAAAGCAAGTAAATTCCACGAAAGGAGTGAATGTAATGGTCAACAAGAGAAGACAACGAGGTCAACAAGTGCAAAACAATCAAGAGCAATTTGAGGAAAGTGGTAGTATTTACAATCAAGATGATTATTATAATGATTAAAGTGAAGACGTTTTGTATGCCAATAATTACCAAGGTCAACGGAGCAATGCTCCAAATCACTAGTGGATATCACAGGGAAACAATCAAAATTGGGGCAACCAAGGCCAAGGGAATTGGAATAGTGGAAACAACAACAATCCGAACAATTGGGAGAACAACAACCAAAACCGGGGTAATCAAGCCAATTCTGGCAATTGGGGAGGAAATAACAAAGGCAATTAGGGTGACAACAACAATAGCAATTGGGGAGGCAATGGAAACCAAGGGGTTTGGAACAACAATAATCAAGGAAACCGGGGTCGGGCTTTCAAAGGCCCCCGATGTATCAACAACCCAACAACCCGCCTCCATATCCCTCACAAGGGCAAAGTTCTTCAAACAATGAGATAGGAGGATAGAGAGTATGTTCAAGAAAATGATGGAAAGAAATGCCGACTCCGATGCCCAAATAACCTCCCACAATAATTCTATTCGCAACTTGGAAGTACAAATGGGTCAAATTTCTCAAGCATTGAATACTCCCCCTAAAGGGGCACTACCAAGTGATACGGTAGTAAACCCGAAGGGTGGGAACAATACGGGCCATGCTATGACGGTGACCACAAGAAGCGGTAGAGGTGGTGTTGCTAGTACCTCTAATACAAATAAGATTGTGAGTGATGATGTGTTGTTGCAAGATGAAGACGAGCCAAGCAATGATTTTCAAGTAAATGATGAGAATGTGAATGATAAGGTGAGGATAGACAGTGATGACAATGTGGAGGAGCCTCAAAATGATATGAACCCGTCTAGGGAACACGTGATAGATATACCTGATCTGGTAGTGACTAAAGCCAAGGCTCTTTTGCCAAGGCCTCCTCCACCATATCCTCAAAGGATTTCACAGCAAATCAATGAGAACCAATTCAAGAATTCATTGATATGATGAAAATTTTGTCCATAAATATGTCGTTGGTTGAAGCTCTCAAACAAATGTCGGGATATGCCAAGTTCATGAAGAATTTGGTAACAAAGAAGAGGTCAATGAACTGTGAGATGATCAAAATGACACATCAAGTGAGTGCCATTTTGCATTCCATGGCTCCAAAGCTAGAATATCTCGGTGCCTTTACAATTCCGTGCACTATTGGTAGTTCCGATTTCGCCAAAGCCTTGTGTGATTTTGGAGCGAGCATTAATTTGATGCCATATTATGTGTTCAAGACATTGGAGATTGGGAAACCAAGACCTAATTCCATGAGGTTGCAAATGGCGCACTGGACAATGAAGAGGCCATTGGGGACCATTGATGATGTGCTAGTTCGGGTCGACAAGTTCATACTTCCCGCAGATTTTTGTGATACTCGACTGTAAGGTTGACTATGAGGTGCCAATAATATTGGGGATACCTTTCCTAGATAAGAGGAAGGCCTTAGTTGATATGGAAGCTGGGGAGCTCACTTTCTGGGTGGGCGATGAAAATGTTGTGTTCCACGTGTGCAAGTCAATGAAGAAGCCTAATAGCAACGAAGTATGCTCATTTATGGATCTTGTGACTGAGGTGATTATTGATGATACGAGTGCTATGATTAATGTGGAAGACCCTTTGGAAGTTGTGTTGTTGAATCAAGATGAGGATGATAAGGAAGGATTGATTGAATGTGCAAATGCATTGCAAGGAATGGGATCCTACACATATGGACCCTGAAAACTTTCCTTGGACCTTGAGAATCGGAAGACTCCACCAAAAACGCCCTCAATCGAGGAGCCACCTACATTAGAGTTGAAGCCATTTCCTTCACACCTCAAGTATGAGTTCTTAGGCCATTGTTCCACATGAAAGAAGCTTTAATGAAGGAAGAAGGTAATAGGTTGGACTTTGGCTGATATTCGGGGTATAATCCCCGCCTTTCACATGCACAAAATCATATTGGAGGAATATGCCAAACCCTCTGTGGAACATCAAAGGAGGTTGAACGAAGCCATGCAAGAGGTAGTCAAGAAAGAGATTATCAAGTGGCTAGATGCAGGGGTTGTGTACCCCATTTCAGATAGTTCATGGACTTCGCCGGTACAATGTGTCCCAAAGAAGGGGGGCATGACTGTGATCACAAATGATAGAAATGAATTGATCCCCACAAGAACTGTCACAGGTTAGAGGATATGCATGGATTATAGAAACCTGAACAAAGTGACCCGAAAAGATCATTTTCCATTGCCCTTTCTTGATCAAATGTTGGATAGACTTGCCGGATGTGCTTATTATTGCTTCTTGGGTGGGTACTCCAGATATAACCAGATTCTCATTTCACCTGAAGACCAAGAGAAAACCACTTTCACTTGTCTGTATGGAATGTTTGCATTCTCACGAATGTTGTTTGGTTTGTGTAATGCACCGACTACTTTTTAGCGGTGTATGATGGAAATATTTATGTATATGGTGGAAAAATTCCTCGAGGTCTTCATGGATGATTTCAATGTTGTGGGGGATTCCTTTGAAGAATACTTGGATAATCTTGACAAAGTGTTGGCTCGATCTGAAGAGACCAATTTAGTGCTTAATTGGGAGAAGTGTCACTTTATGGTCAAGGAAGGCATTGTCCTCGGCCATAAGATCTCCAAGAACGGTATTGAAGTGGACAAAGCAAAGATTGAAGTGATATCAAAACTCCCTCCTCCCACTTTCATCAAGGGAGTGAGGAGCTTTCTTGGTCACGCGGGGTCTTAACGTAGTTTCATCAAGGACTTCTCAAAAGTGGTGAACCCCTTGTGCAAGTTGTTGGAAAACGATGCCAAGTTTGTGATCAATGATGATTGCATGAAAGCTTTTGAGATTCTCAAGTATAGACTGACTACCACTCCCATCATTACCGCACCCAATTGGAGCTTACCATTTTAGCTCATGTGCGATGCTAGCAACGTTGTGGTAGGGGTGATTTTGGGGCAAAGAATCAACAAGATATTTCATCCAATTTATTATGCAAGCAAAACGATGAACGGAGCCCAAGTCAACTATACGGTGACCGAGAAAGAATTATTATCCATTGTCTTCGCCATGGAAAAGTTACGTTTGTACCTTATGGGTACCAAAGTGATTGTGCACACCGATCACGCGGCAATTCGTTACTGGATGAGAGAAAGGACTCTAAGGCTAGGTTGATGAGATGGGTTCTTCTTCTACAAGAGTTTGACCTTGAAATCATAGACTGAAAAAGGAGTGAGAATCAAGTGGCGGACCACTTGTCCCGCTTAGAAGAGGGGGGAGGCCCCATGATGGCCTCGAGATTAATGATTCCTTTCCGGATGAAAAAATCCTCACCGTGTCTTTGAATGGGATGCCTTGGTTCGCCGATGTGGCTAACGTTCTTGTGACCGGCATTGTCCCGAGTGAGCTCTTTTCTAACCAAAAGAAGAAGCTCAAACGGGATGACTTGGATTATTATTGGGACGTGCCAGATATTTTCAAGATTTTCAATGATGGTGTTATCCGGAGATATGTTCCGGAAGAAAAGAAATTGAGTATACTTGAAGCTTGTCATTCCTCTCCCTATGGTGGCCACCATGGTGGAGAGAGAACTGCTACAAAGGTCCTAAGATGCGGTTTCTATTGGCCTACCTTGTAAAAATACACTAGCGAGCTCATTCAGCATTGTGATGAGTGCCAAAGAACTAGGGGGATTTCAAAGAGGAATGATATGCCTCCCACTACCATCCTCAAGATTGATACTTTTGACGTGTAGGGCATCGACTTCATGGGACCATTTGTGAATTCATGTGGGAACACTTATATTCTTGTTGCAGTGGATTATATTTCCAAATGGGTTGAAGCTGTGGTTTTTCCCAACAATAAGGCACAGAGTGTAGTGGTTTTCTTAAAGAAAAATATCTTCACAAGGTTCGACACCCCAAGGGCTATCAATAGTTCTGGGGGTTCTCATTTTTGCAACAAAGCCTTCAACACTTTACTTTCCAAGTATGGTGTCAATCATAAGGTGTCAACCCCTTATCACCCCCAGGCAAGTGGACAGGTTGAGGTCTCTAACGGGGAGATAGAGAGCATTCTATCTAAGACTGTCAATGCAAACCGGACCGATTGGTCAAGGAAACTTGACGATGCTTTATGGGCCTATCATACATCTTACAAGACTCCAATTGATATGTCTCCATACCGGTTGGTATTTGGGAAATCATGCCATCTTCCGGTTGAATTAGAGCACAAGTCCATGTGGGCGCTGAAGAAATTGAACCTTGAATGGGATGTAGCTGTCAATCTCCGAGTAGAGATACTAAATGAACTTGATGAGTTCCGGTTCCATGCTTATTCCAGCTCGCCCTTGTATAAGGACAAAATAAAGTAATTACATGATAAATATATCCTGAACAATGAATTCAAATAGGGTGACTTGGTTCTTCTATTCAACTCTCGGTTACGGATGTTTCCGGGAAAGCTCAAGTCAAAATGGAGTGGTCCTTTCGAAGTGCTGCATGTAACTCCATTTGGTGCTCTAGAATTGGAAAACAAGAATGGCAAGATCTTTAGAGTCAATGGGCACCAAGTGAAGCACTATCTTGGCAAGATTGATGATAGCCACGTTTTGGCCTTGATCCATTTCAAGTGATGATGGTAAAATGTGTTGTGCCGCGGCATTCAATCAGGCGCTTCTTGGGGAGGCAACCCATGTGTTTTTCTTTCTTTTGATATTCTTCTTAGATTAGGAATTATTTTGAACTAAATGGTTGTGAATTTTATGTAGGAATTGATTGTGCAGTGTAGAAAATTGAAAAGGAAGACATTTGACTAAGTGACAAAAGTTTGCAGACCGCGCCCAAAATTTTGCGGACCGCATGAGCACTTCGGGAACCGCAGAATTCTGTGCGCGGTCGCGTAGTTAAAATGAGCAAAATTCCAACTCTCTGAAGTTGGCCTGTCAAATTCCCTTTAGAATTTGCGGTCGTGTTCAAATTTTCACGGACCGCGGAAATTCTGCGGCCGCGGTCAATACTTCAGGGACTGCGCCAGGGCATATAAAGAAGATCTACAAATGGTAAAAAAGTGCGGACCGCGACAAAATTTTGCGGCCGCACTCAGGTAAGGCGGTGGGTTCCACTGGTTCTAAGTATAAATAGGAAGTCTTGACACTGTTGAAACTTTACAAACCCTAGCCATTCATCACACTTAAAGCACTGTACACTTCTCATTGATTTCATTATCATCTCATTCATATCAAGTGTATATTTCATACTAACTTTACATCTGGTATGTTGATTTCAATGATTTGATTTATCTTTTCCATTTTCTTTTCTCTTTGTTTTAATTTTCCTTTTCAGTTAGGGTTAGATGCATTCCATAATGTCAAATTAATGCTTAAGTGTTGCTTAAATACATGTGGGTAGTGTTTGTTTTTTTAATGGGGGATGGGGTTAGTAACTTCGTATGATTAATTTCTATAATTCTTGGGTAATTAGTGGAAGCCCTAGTTTTATGTTTTTGACAGTACCGGTCCAATTTGAATTTCGCGGTCGCTGTCAATTTTCCGCGGTTCGCGATAGTGTATGCGGACGCATTCATTTTTTCGCGGTCTGTGATACCCTAGCTTTTAGGTACTGAGAGTTATTTATAATTCGTGGCCGCGATCACCGTTCTATGGTCTGTGGTTGGTATTTCGCGGCCGCATCCAAGTTTTTGTGGTCCGCACATTTGAACTTCGGAGACTATATTATTTGCTTTGCGGCCGCATTCATTTTTTCGCGGTCCGTGATTGGTCCTTCGCGGCCGCGTCCAATTTTTCGCGGTCCGTGTTTGAGAAAGTACAAAGAGTTAGTAGCTGATCCTGACTCTTCGCGGCTGCGTTCACTTTTACGCAGTCTGCGATGGGCATTTCGCGGTCGCGTTCACTTATACGCGGTCTGTGGTGCCCTATCCTGAGAAGCATAGTTTTCATTTTATCTGTCCTGCTTTAACACTTGATTGAACCCCAATTCTAACTGTATTTCACTACTTGTGTGTTGCAGAAAATAGTGCGTTCTCGTGGTGGAGGAGACAAATCCAGAGGGAGGGCAGAATCCTCCCGAGGCCGGGGTAAAGGCAAGCAAGCCTTACCTTTAGCAGCTCAAAGGATAATAGACAAAAAGGCTACCCGTTTTAGACCTCCTGCCGACTCTTCGGACGCAAGTGAATATCTCCCATCCCAGGAGGCTTCTGAGGGGGCCTCTGCACAACAACAACCGGAGGCTAAATCATAACCATTCCGCCTAGTCAATGAACCTACCTCCTCGTCTAGGTCGTCTGATGGCTCAGAGAGAGGTAGTGAGGCTTCAGCACCATCTTCCCCACCTGCTACAACACCTGCCCCTATTAATATTGATGCTGATGACGAGGTCCCGGATGACGTGAAAGGGGATGATACCAATGTGGGTGGTCTATCTAGATCAAGGAAGCCCGAGGTGTGGGCGAATCGATTCGTGAGCGAGAAGGAATATTTCATATTTCGGGAATGGTGGCCCCAAAGGTCGCTCAGACTTGAGCGACAATTTATTATAAGAAACCTCCTTCCCTAAGGGTGGAAGTACTTTGTCAGCAAAGTGGTGGATGCAAATGAGTACCTTGTCAAGGAGTTCTACGCAAATGTTTCCCACATCAAAAAGGGCACCACTGTGAAAAAGGTACGGAATCTGAAGATCAAGTTTGATGGCCACACTTTGAACTCATATGCCGGGTTTGAGGATGTGGAAGAAGTGCAGTATTCGAAGAAGCTGACCTTAGATGAAGTAGCCCGTCCTTGGCTAGCGGAAGTAATAGCCATCCCAGGGACAACAACAACATGGCTCACATCTGGAGTCCCAATATCCAGAACACCCTCAACTTTTAAACCAAAGGGTGGTCCGTATTTATGTGCAGCCGTCTTGACCCTTGCCAGCATGAGAGTGTCCTCCCACTCTCTCGGGCGATCCTAATAGCTTCAATCATGGCGGGGTATGTGATGACCCAAAAGGGTCATCCCGTGTAATTTTAACTTAATCTGTGTTTCGAGGCCCTGAAAGCCTCCATTTATCTCACCTCGATGTGTGTGTGCAGCCCGAGTGCGTAGCCGGGAAGCCTTTATGTGGAAAATTAAATAAATGTTGAGTTTATGATAATTAATTGAATAAAGTTGACTTTGGTCAACGTTTTTGGTAAACGGACTCGGATCCGTGATGTGACGGTCCCGGAGGGTTCGTAGGAAAATATGGGACTTGGGCGTATTCCCGGAATCGAATTCCGAGGTCCCAAGTTCGAGAAATGAATTTTTAAAGAAAATTATTTTCTGAAAAATATAAAGGTTTTTGAAAATGAACTTTGATGAGAAACCTGTGTTACCAAGACCGTATTATGGTTCCAAAGCCCAGAACAGGTTCAATATGGTTATTATGTGCTACCTGTGAAATTTGGTAAGAAACGGACTTAGTTTGAGGTAATTCAGACTAAAAATGGGAAATTTGAAGTCTAATGAAGTTTTTGAAAAATTATATAGATTTTGAGGCTTAATTCAGTGTTTATGACGTTATTTTGGTGGTTTAATTGCTTGAATAAGTTATTAGGATGTTTATGAGGTCGTGTGTATACTTAGTTTTGAGCCCCGAGGGCTCGGGCAAGTTTCGGGTAGGTGTCGGGGTGCTAAACTTAGGAAATTTCTGGTGTAAAATTATTTTTCTGGTGTCTGGTGTTTTACTCTATGAGATCGCATAGGTATAGTCACGATCGCATAGCCTTGTGGAGGGGGAGGGGTCAGTTACACTGTGCGATCACGTAAGTAGGCCTGCGACCGCACAAGTGTGTAGGAGAACTGAGGGCTGGGTAATTACCCTGTGCGACCGCACATAGTCATCCGCGATCGCACAGGGTGGGGATCCATAACCTAGTGCGATCGCACCTTTACATAAGCGACCGCACAGCTTTAGCCCAGTTCCACTATGCGATCGCACCCTTAGCCCCGCGCTCGCATAGTACAAAATTGCCCAGTTATTTTTAAATACCCAAAACAGAACCCATTACGGGATTTCACATTTTTCCACTACCTCCTTCTCCACCCCTCATTGGGAAAATTTTGAAGAACTCCATCACCATGGCCTTTTAGGTAAGTGACCTTTAACTCGTTTTCTTCCATTCATCAACTATTATCGGATTCTAGGCCTAAAATCATGGAATTAAAGGGTAGAAATTGGGGCTTTGGGTAGAGTTAGGGCTTTTTGAATTTTTTGGAATTCAACCTCGTTTTGGGGTCGGATTTCAAAACAAAATGTATATTCGGGCTCGTGGGGGAATGGGTGATCGGGTTTTGGTCCGAGCCTCGTGTTTGGACCAAGCGGGCCCGGGGTCAAATTTTGGAATTTTTGGAAGAATGTTGGAAATTCTATAATTAGGCTTTGGTATTGAATTATTGAGTAATTATTGATGTTATTAAGTCGATTATGTATAGATACAATTGTTTCGGAGTCGGATTCGAGTGGAAAAGCGGTGTTAGAGGCTTGATTTGCATTCTTGGAGCCGAGGTAAGTGTTTGGCTTAACCTTAGCTTGAGGGAATAGGTATAGAGTCTTATTTGCTATGTGTTAATCCATTTCCAATGTATAGGTGAGGTGACGGGTACCTATATGTTGTGGTCAAGCATGCCCGTGAGTCGAACTTGATAATTTTCATTGTGTTCTTTGATATTCTCTGTGTTACAGATTTCTTATCATTCTGGAAGTGATATATTGAGAGTATTTAATGATGTGGAAAGTTATTTGATTATTCGTTCGGTTGAGGATTACATTGTTGAATTATACCTTTGAGTGAGATTGGTTATAGTTGAGTCCCTTGCCGGGACGATAGAATCTTTGTTGAATATTTCTGTGTAATTGAGGTTTCCTATTCATGTATTTTCCTGTCCAATTGTAGATTTTATTTATGTTATGCACGAGGGGACATTCTGTGCCGAGTGACTGTGAGGTTATGCACGAGGGGACATTCTGTGCCGAGTGATTTACTTATTTATGCACGAGGGGACATTTCGTGCCGAGTGATTGTGAGGTCATGCACGAGGGAACATGCCGTGCCTTTTTCTCTTTAATTACTTGTTTCGAGCTGTTAAATTCCTGCTGTTATTTCTTCATTTCAATTATTATCTTGTTATGTTGTTTTAGCAGTTGTGGCCTTTTTATCCCTAGCATGTTCTCCCCCATAGTTGTATTACTTGTTTATTTCCTGTCATTACTTCCTGTTATATTATTGAACTGCACATGTGTTATTTGTTCTTGTGTCCTAGCCTCATAACTACTTCGCCGAGGTTAGGCTCGACACTTATTCAGTACATAGGGTCGGTTGTACTGATGCTACACCTGCACTTCTCTATGTTGTGCAGATTACAGCATCGGACCCAGTGGATACTGAGCGAGGGAGTATCCTTTAGTCAACGGCGACACCGAGGTAGTCCTGCAGACGTCTGCAGGCTTTGGCGTCACCTCTTATCCTTTTTCCTCATTTTTTGTCTTATTTCTGTAGTTCCAAGACAATTGTATCTACTTATTTCAGACCATTGTATTTAGTAAACTCTTAAACTGTTCGTGAGTTTGTGATTCCGGTTTCTGGGGTTGTACTTAAGGAAAAATTATCACGAGATTTATATTTAGTTCTTGCATTTTGTATTACTTCCGCATTTCTATTATAATTGTTCTAGTTATTTTTGTTATCCTAGCTGTTAATAAGTCAATTTAATCAAAACGTTGGCTTGTCTAGCGGATTCAACGTTAGACGCCATCACGTCCTGTAGGTGGGATTTCGAGTCGTGACAGGGTATCCAATCAATGTGAGGAACCTCAAGCAGTGGGAAAATAAGAAAGATCATATCCCTACCCTAACTTCATCATTGAGTATCTCAAGGACCAAAGGGTAGAGGCAAGTCATTTTGATATGAAGGTGAGACCTAAAAAGCCTTTTTCATAGTATAGCCTTCAAGGAGCGGACAACCCTAAAGCAAAAGGTAAAGCCACTACTTCCACTAGCCATTCTGAAGAGCCAAGAGTAGTGGCCACCGGGTCAGAGCCTTTCACAGCGTAGGGTTCTTCAGTTGTCATGCCTCCTCTTTAATCCGGGACATCCATCATTGTGCCATTATATATGCCTTCATCTTCCACTTACCCTCAGACTGCACTACGGGTTTCTCATACATTATCCAACATCAACAATTGGATGCAGGCAGCTACATCAAAGTTGTCTGTCTTATCCAGTGCAGTAGCAGCACAGTCAGTCCCTACACAGCTTCAGGTACCTCCATCAGTGGAGTATTCATTGAAGGAGCTTCTGGAAAACCAAAAGAAGCTCCTGGACAGCCAGAAGAAGATCTTGGAGACTTTGGATGCACATGGAAAGGTTATCAAGGATCTGGGCAAGCAAGTGAAAAAGATGAGGAAGACTCATGCCTCAAAGGAGTCAGTGGAGAAGCTGAAGAATGAGGTAGAGAAGTTTACATCTGCTGGAGATATCCCATTGGACTTGCTTATGGAGGAGACTGCCCCAGCAGCACAAACAACAGAGCATGAGGCATCAGATGCAGCAGCTGGCCAGTCTGAGGAGTCGGCTGCCACTACACATATTGCTGAGGAGATGATCTAGATGCTCCGCCACCCACTGGTCCCCCAGTCAGAGGATGTGGAGATCCAGGTAGAGGACACGGAGGGAGCTGATGATCCTATACAGTCCGAGTACCCCACTCATGTGCTTGACCTAATGCAGACAAAGACCACATAAGGAGTTTTCTTTACTCTCTAACTTTTCCCTGATCTTATTTTGATATTAGCATTGAGGACAATGCTATCTTTTATTTGGGGGGGAGGGTGGTCCATTTTGATTTGATTATGATTTGATGACATTTGGTATGTAATAACTATGATACTATTTTTCTTTATCTTTACTTATCGTTATTCTCACTTTTGGTATGTATATAACTTTACCACTCGATGTATATATTCATTTCCATTATGTATATATTTGTTTCACACCATTATTGTACATATTCATTTTACTTTCTGTAGTTCACTTCATAACTTCTTTCGTATTTTTCCTTAATAGCTTAGCTTTTTATTTCCTTTAGTAGCTTATTTTTACATTTTGCGTTATCAATAAGCCTTTGGTTTTCTTAATGCCACGGTTCTTTCCAAAGGTGGATGTTGTGTGAACCGAGTGGCTCTTTCCAACGATGGATGGCATGACAACCTTCTTAAGGGATTGAGTCCGTTTTCATTTTTCTTTGATATGTAGTAGTAATGAATAAACGTTTCTCAAGCAGGCTTCAGTTGGTACTAACACATTTACCTTCGACCTCATGGTTAGAGACAAGTTGATTGTCAAAGAATAGCTCTAGTTGTGACCTTTAGACTCTTGAGTTGACTAAAACAATCATCGAGTGGTTTCTTTGAGACATTTGTGATTTTCAATCTTAGCTAGGGTTGTTTTGGGCCCTCGACTCTGTTCTCTTTAACAATCCAGTAGCTTGAGAGGTGAGGTATTGAATTGCAAGTCCGAGTCCCGTGCCAATAAGTCTAGAACTTGCCCTGAATGTTTGTCTAGGCAAAATTCTAAGTGTAGCTCGACTTGAGAAGTGATTGTAGGCTCTCCTTGGTCCAATTTGAACTTTGAAAGCTTCCGTAGACTACCAATATGATATCCCTAGTCAACCCCTTTGAGCCTGAGCCTTTTTCATTCAATAGCCACATTACAAGCCTTTATCCATTTTACAATGACCCTCTCTTTCCACCCAATCTTTCCTTAGCATTCATGATGAGCAATTGGCAAAAGCATAAGTTTGGGGGAGAGACGAGGAACTTGAAAGTGATAAAAGGTCCAAAAAGAATTGATGAAAAGAAAGAAAAGCCAAAAAGAAATATGCCAAAAAGAAAGTGAAGGTTGAAGGGATTCAAAGAACGTAATGATGAAAGGCATGAGAGGATGAGAAAAAGGAGAAAAATGATATTCATGAGTAAGAAAGAGTGATGGTATGTCTCTCTAGTTCCCCTAAGGAAGAAGAAAAATGACTCAAAGAGTCAAGAAAGTATGAGCCAAATGATAAAATGGAGTGCTTAAGGAAATATGAAGCTATCATAGTTTGATATGTTCTACCTTGATCCAAAAGCCTTCATTACATCTCCGCTAAATCCCTATATGATTTCAAGTTGAGTGAGATTGCATTAGCGGTGATTTACATAAGGGGCAAGCTTATGGTACTTAAAGCCAGACTTGTGACATTCTTTTGAGAGTGATGAGCGCATTTCTTCACAATCCTTGTTTTGAGTGATACATTCTAAAAAGTGAGATTTTCTCATGTAAAGTAAAAGAGGAGGATTTTGGATCCACAATGACCTACGTGAGACAGCGAGCTTCCTTGATGAATTGAGTCAGCTCTTGATGCTCTAGTGTCACATTAGAACTAGTGAACTCAAAAGGTCATAACACGATGTTGTTGATAATTCATTTGTGTTGAGGGTAATTGTTAGTCCCAATTGATGCTTGATGGAGTCACCTTAGGCCAGCTGAAATACCCTTTTCTTTTTCTTGTGGAGGTGGGAATTACCTTATTTGCATGAAGACAAGCAAAAGCTTAAGTTAGGGGAAGTTGATAAATAGGGATTTTAGCCTACTATTTTCTCTCTTTTACTTGTGTTTGGACCAAAAATGCGTGAAGGTATTTCCGGAAACTAACGTAATATGCTTGCTTTCAGGGATTATTCAAAATGATCCAAAGGAGCCATAATCAACTCATAAAAGAGTCAAAACTTGAATAAAAACCAAGACTGGGACAAGAGGTGTGAAACGCGGACTGCGACAGAAATGTACGGCTGCGAAAGTTGTAGCACGGTCGCGAGCATTATTTTGAGGCCCGCGAAATGAAGAATCAGAGAGATGGAATTTTGGGCTATAACATGAACCCGGACCGCGTCAGAAAGATGCGGCCGCGCAAGTAATTTTGCGGTCGCGATTGGAAACTCGCGGACCGCGGTTGCTGAGGTTCAGATAGTTCACATTTCAAGCTAAACTAAGAAGTGCGGTTCGCGTTAGAATTACGCAGCCGCGGAAGGCTCCTACGCGATCGCACGATTAGAATTACGCGGTTCGCGAAACCATGCTCAACCCAGATCCAGAAGTTAAAAATGCGGAACGCTATAAAAATTACCTGACCGCGAAAGCAAGAGTGTGGTCGCGGTCAGAAATACGCGGCCGCGAAACCTCTGCAGGGGTATTTTTGTTCGAAAATTTCAGCTTAGTATAAATAGATCTTTTTGTCATTTTTAAGTTATGTTATGTTTTTGCTAAGCACGTGAGACGGCTATGTTTTCCTTTTTGGGCAAGTTTGTTCAAGATTTATCTTATAACATTAGATTTTCATCGTTTAATTTAATATTTTGGCTTTTATCTTTGAGTTCTGCTATTTCTATGAGTAGCTAGACCCATAGCTAGGGTTGTGACACAACTCTAGTATAGGTATTTAATGGATAGTTAAATTTTAGGACTTGATTGTTTATGGGTTAGTAATACTTAGCCTAGTTCTTATTAGAATTATAGAATTAGTGGTTGCAAACACTGATTCATGCCTTTATGACTTAGTCTCTTCATGAGAAAGAGGGATTAGTCTAGTAAAACTAGGCTAACAAGGAATTAGGGTGAACTCAAAATTGATAGCCCCAATTAAAGGGTTAAACCTAGAGATAGTAACACCCGACTTGAGCTAATATCACTTAGATTGCATGAATACCCATTTGGACTTGAGAAAGCCAAATTGGACAAAATCACTCAAACTACCGAGATGTATAGAGTGAGTACTTGGGTGTGATAGCTATATTACGATCCCAAATTGATCAATCTTGCCTTAGATTCTTGCTACCCGTTGGATATCCACCTAGGAGGAAGTCACTAGCCTAGTCCTTTTAAACACTTGAAAACCAACATAAAAAATATTGTACTTAGCTTTAATCTTTGCATACTATAGAATAGAATTAGAAGTAGAATCAACATCAACATGTGTGGAAGTGCAATTAGGAACAAAACACGCATCTAGATTTGGATAGATACCTAATTCCAAATCAATTAACTCCTTGTGGATATCGATCCCGACCTTGTTGGGTAAAACTACATCGGCCATTGTTGCTACTCAATAGTAGTGCGGGCTTGGAACCGATCAGAATGTACACAGACCTTAGCCCTACCCCGAAGGGATAGAGAGGCTGTTTCCGGGAGACCCTTGGCTCAGAGATGGGAGATGATGGATTTTGCTCAAGCATCGTAAAATACAGAAAATAAATGAAAAAGCCAAAATGTAAAAGACAACAACAACAACAAAAAAAGAAAAAAAAATAACAAAAATCGCTAGCAGAGCTAGACATAACACTATCAGACTAGCCGGTGCAGCGAGAAGAAACGCTCGACTACCCTCTAACCTACAACTCTAATGCTCGACCTCCACACCTTCATATCAAAGGCCATGTCCTCGAAAATTTGAAGATGCGTCATTTCTTGCCTGATCACCTCGCTCCGATACTTCTTAGGCCGCCCTCTAGCTCTTCTCGTAACTTCTAGAACCAAACGCTCACACCTCCTGACCGGAGCATCTGGGCTCCTCCTCCGCACGTGCCCGAACCACCTAAGTCTCGCTTCAGCATCTTATCATCCACGGGAGCCACGCCGATGGGCTGTCATTTGTTTATTTATTTATTTGTATGTGTGAGCTGTTGTTAGTGCATTTACTGTAACTTAGACTAAAATCCTATTCCAGACATTTCACGCAAAGATAAGAGCAGACGTACATTTTGGTAAAAGCATTACCCGCCCAATAATACAACTCCCAAGCAATCATTTGGTCAAACCAACCTCGAATAGGATTAATTAGTACATTAAAAATCTCACCAAGTCACGATCAGGGCAAACCTAAAGATAAGTAAATCTTTATAAATTATATAAATCCATTTTGAATATTTGGTCAAGTCGCAGTATTGACATTATAACAAAATTGTTGGTCACAGAGCTCGAATAATTCGCTTAAAAGGATACCCCTAGAGCGCTAGGTAGGGTATTTTGTTTACACGAGTGTGAACTAATTAATTGGCCGATTTTGGGTTAGAAGTAGAGTGACCAAACGCAGATTAAAGAAACTGGCCCTGTGAGATCCGCTTATTATTAAGAGTTGCAGGAATCTTGACATCAAATTAAAGGCCCCCTTCAAGATATCCCAAATCGTAAACGTATCTCTCCTCCTTTTTCTACTTGTGATAATTAATTAAGGTCGAAAGAAACTGATTAATTATTGGAATTAGTAGTGACCCATGGATAATTTCCATTCAATATTTCCTTTACAACAAGATGTTGACGATAATGATTCCCACCAGCTCCTTTATACCAACCCTTGTAATATCCTATACCAACAAGATCTGGGAACGGATTTTGCTGAAACACTCTCAGGTTTAACAGCAACATTAATAACAATCACAAGGTAGGAAAATCGTCAGCTGCTTCTCTCCCAGTAGAAAAAACTAGTGATGACAAACAGAAGAAAGTCATGCATAGAGAAATCGAACGGCAAAGAAGACATGAAATGGCTACTCTTTATGCTTCTCTTCGACAACAGCTTCCTCTGGAAATTATTAAGGTTTGAGAAACAAGAACTTTTTCTTTAGATTTCCCAACAGAAATGCTTTTCACATTAATTCTCTTTTGCACTATATCTACAAGAGAAGCCAGGTCTAGTCTCATAAATTTAATTTCTCGGGGACAGATCACTTGTTTCATCTAATTAAAGTTCATAAAATATCGTATATAAGCAATTTATGTATGTCATTTTGCTCCGGAAGTGATAGACCATGTTATAGATATTGAATCAATTTCTTTTTTCTTTGTTAGTGTTGCAATAAATCAGAAACTTTCTGTTCAACTTCTTCTTCCAGTTGAATTGAATATTTTCCTATCCTCCTATTTCGGAAAAATTAGATCAATTCAATATTCCATTAATTAATGGACTAACTAAATTTGGCTAAAAGCATAAATAAATGTTGAACATTTTCAGGGAAAACGTTCCACATCGGACCACATACTTGAGGCGGCAAATTATATACAACACCTGCAGAAGAATGTTAGGAATTTGGAAGACAGGAGAGAAAAGTTAAAGAAGGCTTCAAACACAAGCATTAATCTTGATTATGCCATAAGTGGTAGCTCGTCAACGAGCGACTCCTCGTCGCCTACAATTGTGACAGTGAAGCAATGCTTGGACGGTATGGAGATTTTGGTCAATTGTGGTGTCGAGAGTGAGATTTTTGCCTTTCTAGGGTTCTTGAAGTACTACTTCAAGAGGGGCTTAGCATTGCCAACTGCAGTTGCACCAAAACTAGTACAAGTTTACTTCATACTATCCGAACTCAGGTATAAATATACTGAAAATTGATGACTTCTTCTCATGCTCATTAACTAGAAATTTTAACAAGGGAATTCAAAAAATGCAAAAGTACCACACCGTACCTAGGCCTGTTGGTTGGACTTAATTGACTAAAGAAATATTTGAGCAACTGTACTGTTTGCCTACACTAGAAGCGTCCGATCACTTGTCTTGAAAGGATTCAACAATTTATAATACATACATGAAGATTTGATTTTACCTTATTTGCGTATATATATATATATGAATAACTTTCGAACAAAGGGGATTCAATTAAATCCTTGCTGATCATGTTGTCCCACTCCTAAACTCATACATTGCCCTTTAATTACTACTTAACCTCTCTAACTATGAAAGATCATTAACGATTCGTTTCGTTTTGTGACTTTCGCAGGTTGCCTCTCAGGCAAGAATTGATATGCATGTGATCCAACAGAAACTCTCTGATATAAGTTTCAGTTGACTCTCTATTGGATATTGTTGTGTGACACGGTGCATTCCCACCACCTACAGGTTTTTGCGATCTTTATTGAGATATGAAACCTTTAATTTTTCTTTCAGTAGTAACTTTTATTGGAATAAAACGGTTCTAATAGAGTGAAATGGATCTGATAGCGAGGATTCACATAGACAACTCTGACTAAACGCGACATTGTTGTTGTTGTTGTTTTAGTCTAACCTCTTTCAGTTAAGTTTTTCCTTAATGTACGAAAAAATAGTTGGATTAAGTTTCTGGCATATGAATTTAGAGATTCCCGAACCCTCTTTTTTGCTGGGTAATTTGAAGTGTCTTCGGCCACAATTCTATAATACTTGTCGACCACGTATACTTGCGTGTGTGTTTGGGAGCAACAATAGGCAAGCATTTTGCTTCTCGTTTTGTTTTTGTGAATCTTGTCTTGATTATTCACCAAAAACATGCTGGGCCTAAATTTATGTGTATGAATATTTTGCGCAAATTAAGAATGAACATGATAAAAATAACCTAGATTAAACTATATATATTGCTAAGTATATATCCTAAGACGAGCCATCTTTAATGTGAGAATCGACTTGTGTGATAAAATCCATTTCACTTGACAAATATGTTATCAGAATACTCAAATCAATGTAGGTAGGGCGTAAAGAAACTTAAAGTAGCTGATATATGAAACTGAACTAGGATACAGGAGATTTGTGTTTTGTTCTTTTTGTCAGCCAAATGAATGCATCTTGACATGTAGAGATTACTAATTTCATAATTATTTGGTCAGGATTTCCATATGTACTCCTCTGCACCTATCTTCTTGTAAATGGAGTACATGTAACCATTTTTTTTTGTTTGGAAAATGACCAAATTTGTTTCTCGAACTGCTCCATTCTACCATCGGTTAGATTTTTGGCCCATTCATACCCTTGCTTTAACAAATGATCTCGTATTTGCCCTTATTTGTAACTGATCACTCCAGCATTAAATGGACGGATTCCATGTAACCATATTCTTTGAGGGAAAAAAGGTTTATATTTAACCTCAATTTTTAAAAAAAATTTAAGACGACCGAAATGATGAATAACTTGGCAAATGACACTAACCTCAGAAGATGTAAATGGCTAATAATTATGATGGAAGGTGTATACGCTCGAACTCGGAGAGGCCGACTTCGAAGGCACACTGTATCCCGAGCTCGAGCTCGGGAAACTCGAAGTAAGAATCAAGTCTAGATGAGACGTGTGCACCTCGGGAAGCCAATCGAGGGCCCATCATGGCCTACCTCGAAGACAGTGCAATCTCGATGACACTCAAGAAAAAACGAGAATTTCTCAAGGGCATATAGGTTAAGGCGTAAATCTCAGGATTGGTTCGTACAAATCCGTACTAGACGGTTATACAGATGTACCAATGGGATTATTTACTGTAAATAGAAAGGTATTTTCCCCTCCTATATAAGGGGGACTCCAATCATTTGTAAACATAATCATTTACTGCAATAGAACATTCTACTTTGCTTTTCTCGTTTATTGTGCTCAAGATTGTTCTTCAGCTTTATTGCTTTCACTTTACTGTTCTTACCTCACTATTCTTAGCTCACCTCGAGGCCTTCGAATATCGAGCTCGAGGTCCCTGTTGTACTAACAACATTGCTTTGGTTTATCATTTCTTCTTACTTACACTTAATATTTCTTATTTATTTACTAGTATTGGAATAAATCACATATTTTTAGAACCACAAATCAAATATAATTGTTAAAACCATTTTCGAGGTAAACATTTTCGCGCCCACCGTGGGGCTAAATATAATAGTGATTATTTTAGTGCTAGTTTTCTGATAGCACACGTTATTCTTCACACTTTTTCTTGTCAAAGATTCTTTGATTTCAGGCTAAAAAATGTCTAACACTACAAATGCGTCCGAGCACGGAAACAACGACCTTTGATTCAATGGAGAAAATAATGCAACATCTTCAGGGACCGGTGTGCCACCGCTTAACCCTGTGGTAGCACCAGCACCACATCCAGTCGACGTTGATTCTCATATTGCTTTGCACATCGACTTGGGCACTGATATTGAAGGAAGCATACACGGAGGGGACCAACCTGACGCACAAAGAACACAGGTTCGAGAAGAAAGACAAGTCAGAATACAAGTAATCTTTAAAATGTTGCTAGCACAACAAGTTGATATCGCACAGTTACAAAGTCAACAAAAGACTCCGAGCATTGCAGGACCAGAAACAACTCCTCGAGTTGAGCCAGCTCCAGAGAGATAATGAAATAATGGGTCAGAAACTGACCCACCATCATGAGGATGCTCGAGGAACTCACTAAGAGGGTCGAGTCAGGAGAAAAGAAGATAGAAGACAACTATAAGAAAGTGGAAACCTACAACTCGAGAGTTGACAAGATACTGGGAGCACCTCCGGTTTTGAAGGGACTGGATTCGAAGAAGTTTGTACAAAAACCGTTCCCCCCGAGTGCGGCTCCGAAGCCCATTCCGAAGTAGTTTCGGATGCTCGATATCCCAAAATACAATGGAATCACTTATCCCAACGAGAACATCACCACATACACTTGTGGTATAAAGGGGAATGATTTGAAAGACGACGAGATCGAGTCGGTTCTATTAAAGAAGTTTGGACAAACATTGTCCATGGGGGCCATGATGTGGTGCCATAACCTTTCCCCAAACTCTATTGATTCTCTTTCCATGTTGGCAGACTCATTTGTAAAGGCACATGCTGGTGCCATAAAAGTAGAAACAATGAAGTCCGATGTGTTCAAAATCAAGCAAAGAGAGAACGTGGTGTTGAGGGAGTTCGTCTCCCGTTTTTAGTTGGAGAGAATGGAATTACCACCAGTCTCCGATGACAGGGATGTGCAAGCCCTCACTCAGGGGATGAATGAATGAAATTCGATAGCTTCAAGGCAGCTAAAGCAAAACTTGATCGAGTATCCCGCTGTGACTTGGGCGGATGTGCATAATAGGTACTAGTCAAAAATTAGGGTAGAGGACGACCAGCTAGGAGCCCCCTCGGGCTCAATTTATCCAAGCAGACTACTAGCAAAGGAGTCGAGAGATGCAGACAAGGAGTCAAGGCCAAATAAGGAAAGACATGAACCATACACTAAAGATAGAAGAAACACTTCGAGGCACAACATACCTCGACATGATCGAAGAGTCGATCGAGGTCAAAGTTCCCGAGACTTATGAGCAAGACCGGGTTCGATAGGCATTCGGGACCAGTGGAGGCACCCCTATTATCAAATACAACTTTAACATTGATGCCTCAAGAACCGTCTCAACCATTGGCAAAATCAGAGATACCAGGTGTCCCAAGCCCATACAGTCAAATCCTTCTCAGAGGAACCCCAACTTAATATGCAAATATCCATGGTCAAGGGACCGAGGATTGCACGCAGCTTAGAGAGGACGTGGACCGATTGTTCAACAAGGGGAAACTTCCATAGTTTCTCAGCGACCGTGCCAAGAACCACTTCCGAGAAAGGGACGCAAATAGGAAAAATGAACCGGACGAGCCTCAGCATGTCATTCACATGATCATCGGCGGAGTCGACGTCCCATAGGGACCCATATTCAAATGAACCAAAGTATCTATCACAAGGGAGAAGCGGACTCGGGACTACATACCCAAGGACACTCTCACATTCATCGAGGAAGACATCGAGGCTTTATCTCAGCCTCACAACGACGCACTGGTAATCTCTATCCGTTTGAATAAAGTTCAAGTTAAACGTGATCTCGTGGATTCAGGTAGTTCGGCCAATATAATCAGGGCAAGGGTCGTGGAGCAGCTCGGACTGCTCGTCCAAATCATACCGGCATCTCGAGTCTTGAACGGGTTCAACATGGCAAGTGTGACAACGAAGGGGGAAATCATCCTCCCAGTCAATGTGGCCAAAACCATACAAGACACAAAGTTTCATGTCATCGAAAGTGACATGAGGTACAATGCTTTGCTCGGAAGGCCATGGATCCATAGCATGAGAGCAGTACCATCGGCCTCTCATCAAATGATGAAATTAAAGGATGGCATAAAAATAGTGTACGGAGAGCAACATCCAGCTAAGGAAATGTTTGATGTACACGACTTGGCACCGGTGTCGACACCATCCACATCAGAAGAGTTGAAGGACAAATAGGTAGCCAAATAGCAATCATATCCCATTTCCTCGGTTTAGCCCAAGGATTAGGTGATCAAGGAAGAAGAAGAATATTTCCTCACCCCTCGAGCCTTCGTCGCCCCCAAGGAGTCAGATGCGACGAAATCCACGGTCGAAGAACTCGAGCAGGTGGTATTGATCGAGCATTCAATTCCTTAGTGATAATATTGTTTGCTTTGCTTGGTCCCACTTAGTTATGACATGGATCCCACAAGAGATAACTACCCATCGACTAAGTGTCGATCCTAGATTTAAACTGGTGAAGCAAAAAAGGAGACCTCGGTCCGAGGTAAAGCATGCATTCATCAAAGACGAGGTAACCAAACTTCTCAAAATAGGATTCATTAATGAAGTAAAATACCCTGAATGGCTAGCTAACGTAGTGGTGGTCCCTAAAAAGGGAAATAAACTTAGAATGTGTGTAGACTATAAAGATTTAAACAAAGCATGCACTAAAGATTCCTTCCCACTGCCCAACATCAACTGTCTAATCGATGATATGGTTGTCCACGAGATCCTTGCTTTTCTCGATGCCTACTGGATAACTAGGGATTTTTACCTATTATTTACTCTCGTTTTCTTAGGTTTTGAGGCAAATTGCTCTAAGATACTCCAGAAAAATAATGCAAGGTGCTTAAATTGCAGGATTTGAGTTAAATTGAAGAGAATAGCTAAATATAACTCAAACAGGAGTTAAACTTGCACATCCCAGGAACCTAGCAAAAGCGCCGAGAGCGTTATTATTTCGCTGTAGCGGAATTCTGTTCACTGCCACAGACCATACTTCAGAGAGTTGTGATTTGGGGCTTTTGGGGACCGCTGACCACGCCAGTATTTCGCTGCCGCGCTCTTCTGGCCGCTGCAACGTTCATGAATTTGTGAATGGGTCTGTGACTTTTAGTCTATTTCATGCTTAATTCATTGAATTAGGGGTTGCAAACACTGATTCATGCCTTTTTGACTAGGGTTATTCTTGAGAGAGATGACCCAAGTCTAGGTAAAATAGGCTAACAATGAATTGGGGTGAACTCAAGAGATTGATAGCCCCAATTAAAGGGTAGAGACTAGAGATAGTGATACTCGACTTGAGCCATTTTATTTGCTTTGTTGAAACACCCAATTGGGCTTGAGAAAGCCAATTCGGGAAAAGTCACCCAAATTACCAAGAGGTATTGGGTGAGTAATTTAGAATGAGGTTATGTCACGTGCCCATAATTCACAAGTCTATCCTAGATTTTAGACCTCGTTAGATACTCACCTAGGAGTAAGTTGCATACCTAGTGCTTTTTAATACTTGATAAAATCCCACAAAAACATTGTAATTAGTTAAACAATCGTAATCTTTAGAATTAAACTTAGTATAGATACAAAACCATCCATGTTTAGAAGAGCAATTAAGAACAAGAAACACTACTAAATCGAATAGAAACTCGACTCCAATTGCATAACTCCATGTGGATATCGATCCCGATCCTATCGGGTAAAAGCTGCATCGACCTTGCCTTGCCATATAATAGTGGTATAGGTGGGCTTCGATCACTTTTTGGTGCCGTTGTCGGGGAGTTAAAACGGTGTTGACTATCTATTTGATTAGTTGTGTAGATTGTTTTTCTTTTCTTCTTTTTGTTAACTTGTGTGTTTCAATCGCTAAAGGTACATATGGCTGATCCTCTGGGCAATATTATACCGGGGGAAGAGGTAGATGATAACAGGGAAGAGGAGTTGCATCTATTACCTCCAGCTCAAAGACGGGGACGACAGGCCAATGTCAGTGATAATATTCTAGACCCTCCCCCACCTCCTCCAAGAGTAGCTCCTCGGGAGCTTCCGAATGAGGGATATGCCATTGCAATTGTCCCACCCAGAATCCAGGCAGGCAATTTTCAAATCACTAATGTCATGTTGACACTTCTGGAGCATCGAGGATATTTCAGGGGTGCTCCCTATCAGAATGCGTACAAGCACTTAAAAGGCTTTGTGGACACATGTTAGGGGATCAAGAAAACCAACGTATCGGAGGATGCCTTGAGGCTCAGATTATTTCCTTTCTCTCTCCGAGGGAAGGCACTAGATTGGCTTGAACAACTCCCCAATCATTCTATCTCCGCATGGGATGAGTTGGCGGATAAGTTCATTGCCAAGGTTTTCTCTCCCGGACACATGTCAGCTTTGCGAGATGAGATATTGGCATTCAAGCAGGAACCAAATGATCCCCTTCACGAGATCTGGGAGCGTTACAGAACAATTGTCAAAGAATGCCCCAACAATGACATGACCGAGGCTATGATACAACAAATATTCTACCGGGGCATTAACATGACAAATCAGTGTGTGGTCAACCAATTCGCTGGGGACAACTTCATGAAGCTATCTTACAATGAGGCCTGTGACATTCTGTATGAAATGGCTGACACTTCGTCAGCATGGCAAAGTCGGGCTAATGTACCCCAAGGTGACCCAAGTGTGATAAATCTCCATAAAGAGCTTCAAGACCATGGACAGGCCATTGCTGAGCTTACCACTACCATGAATCAACTTGCTAAGGCGCAGCTTCAACAAATCCAAGGGCCAAAGCAAGTGCATGTTGTGGAAGGGGTCAATCTTTTGGTTAACAAGCGAAGGCCACATGGAAATCAAATGCAAAGCAACAATGATCAATGTGAGCAAGGTGTTAGTGGATACAATCATGAGGATTCCTATGATGAGAAAAAATGAGGATGTGATGTATGCAAACAATTTCCAAGGGCAAAGGAAAAATCAAGGGAGCAACCAAAATTGGAACAATCAAAGGCAAGGAAATTGAAATAAAAACAACAACTCTAGCAACTGGGGGAACAACAATCAACAATGGGGAGGCAACAACAACAATTGGAATATCAATTGGGGTGGAAACGATAATAGTGGGTATGAATTTCAAAGGTCCCCTATGTATCAACAACCCAACAATCCACCCCCGTATCAATCCCAAGGTCAAAGTTCCTCAAACAATGATATGGACCGGATTGAGAAAATGTTTAAACAGATGATGGAACGAAATGCGGATTCGGATGCTCAAATTGCGTCCCACACTACCTCAATCCGCAATCTTGAGGTCCAAATGGGACAAATCTCACAAGCTTTGAACACTCGCCCAAAGGAGGCACTACCTAGTGACACGGTGGTGAACCCTAAAGGTGGGAACAACAACAACAATACCGGACATGCAATGGCGGTGACCACCAGGAGGTGGTGAGGCTAAGTCTTCCAAGAAAAAGAGGGTTGTTAGTGATGAGGATGATTTGCAACATGATGAGGTTCCTAATGAGGTTGAACATGTGGTTGAAGAGCCGATGAATAGTGAAGTTAGGATTGACATCACTAACAATGAGGAGGAAACACAAAATGACGTGAACCCATCTAGGGAACACGCAATTGACATACCTGAGCCGGTTGTGCCAAAAGCCAAGGCTCCATTGCCTAGACCTCCTCCTACCTATCCTCAAAGATTGGCTAAGAAGAAGAACGAGAATCAGTTCAAGAAGTTCATAGAAATGATGAAGAGCTTGACTATCAACGTACCATTAGTTGAGGCTCTTGAATAAATGCCCGGGTACGCCAAGTTTATGAAAGACTTGGTCACAAAGAAGAGATCCATGGAGTGAGAAACAATCAAGATGACCTTCCAAGTGAGTGCAATTGTGCATTCAATGTCACCCGAACTAGAGGATCCCGGAGCATTCACTATTCCTTGCACTATTGGTAGTGCGGACTTTGCCATGGCATTGTGCGACTTGGGTGCTAGTATCAATTTGATGTCTTATTATGTCTTTAAAACCATGGGAATTGGCCAACCTATAGCAACTTCTATGAGACTTCAATCGGCGGATCGAACTATGAAGCGACCCTTGGGTATCATTGACGATGTTTTGGTGCGGGTCGACATATTCATATTGCTAGTGTATTTTGTGATATTGGATTGTGAGGTCGATTATGAAGTTCCAATTATCTTGGGTAGACCTTTCCTAGCAACGGGGAAGGCCTTGGTAGATGTGGAGGCCGGTGAGCTCACCTTCCGGGTGGGTGATGAAAAGGTGGTTTTCCACGTTTGCAAGTCAATGAGGCAATCAAATAGTACGGAGGTGTGCTTTTTTATGGATCTAGTCATCGAGGTGATAATTGATAAGACAAGCTCAATGATCAACGTGGAGGATCCCGTGGAAGCGGTCTTATTGAATCATGAAGATGTGGTGATGGATGGCTTGATCGAGTGTACCAATGCATTCCAAGGCATGGGTTCTTATTATTATGGACCCCGCAAGCTATCTTTGGATTTGGAAAATCGGAAAACTCCACCGACAAAACCCTCAATCGAGGAGCCACCTACCCTGGAGTTGAAGCCTCTTCCACCACACCTCAGGTATGAGTTCTTGGGAACTGCTTGTACTTTACCTATTATACTTTTCTTATTGCCTAACCCAATTGCAGGTAGATTCCACTTGAAGTGCTCCAAAAGAGAAAGAAGGCCATATGTTTGACTCTAGCTGATATTCGGGGCATAAGCCCCGCCTTCTGCATGCACAAAATAATTCTTGAAGATGATGCTAAGCCCTCCGTAGAACATCAACGGAGGTTGAATGAGGCAATGCAGGAGGTTGTCGAAAAGGATATAATCAAGTGGCTCGATGCTGGGGTCATCTACCCAATCTCTGATAGTGCTTGGACTTCTCAAGTTCAGTGTGTTCTAAAAAAGAGTGGTATGACAGTGGTGCAGAATGACAAGAATGAGCTGATTTCCACTCGGACTGTGTGTAAAGACCCGTAAAATTCTATGTCTAGAATAATGTCCGAATAGGTCCCTGTGTTGTTATAACTGTAGAAACTCTTAAAACGGACCTATTTTGAGTAAGAAGTACCCTGAAACTCGAAAAATAAAGTTTTCCAGAATTGTGATGTTATGCGACGCACTATGCGATCGCATAACGTGTATGAGGACTGCATAATGGTTGCATACCTGGACAGGCTACTCTCCAAATTGAAGACAACTATGCGGCCTAGAATGCGATCGCATTTTGGGTATGCGGACCACATAGTTATCACATTCTTTCCCCACGGCTCTTGCGAAGGAGATTATGCGACGCACTATGCGATCACATAACAGGTATGCGGACCGCATAGTTGTCGCATACCTGGGCAGATTGTTTTCCAACTTTGGCCCATTTGAGGGTCAACTATGCGACAATGCGATCGCATTCCTGACCGCATTTCTATGTCAGGGCACCTATTTTCTAAATTTAAAACCTGACCCCCTGTTTAATAAAACACCCCTCCCCTTCATTTTTAAGGAATTTCTGAACAAAATAGAGAGAGGGGAGAGAGGGTTCTTGAGAGAGAAATCTCCTTTTTCATCAATTTGATTTTTCCAAAATCACTCAGGCCTGGGAATTTCGAGTAATCTTCTTCTTCATTCTAACAGGTAAGTCCCCGCCCCATTTCCCTTAAAGTTTCATATTTTTTGTTAATAGTAGAACTCCCCTAAATGGGTTCTTGAAGATGAAAGTGAAGAACCTTGCATGCATGTTCATTTATTGTCCCAATCTACTAAAGGGAAGTGGGTTAGAGTAAATAATCACAAAGAGGGGGTTGGTAATCTGAGGGGTCTCATAGCATTCGATAAATGCCTAGGCGAGTTCGAATTGTGTTCATGATTCCCAATTCTAAGATGAATGTGTTACATTCTGAATTAAATTGGCGTTGCTTGACGGTCCGGTGATTTGGGAAAAGGAATTAGAAGGGAATTTCGACTCCAGGTATGTATGGCTAACTTTAACCTTTGTAGACTCCTCTTGTTGGTGTCCGAGCATACGATATATGTACTTTGTTTGAGAATATGTGAATTGACTGTTCAATTGTGTTGAGGCGTAATACTTCACTCCCTCAATTTCTTGTTGACTACTATGCTAGTAAAGATTGTGAAAAGTGGTTTGTTGTGCCTATCTTATTATGTGCAAAGCTCGTAAATGCTCGAGGGTGTCGATATGAAAGTATGTTATAATGAATGAAAAAATGTTAATGTGCCCAAGTGTGGGAATGTATATAATGGCTAAAACCCGTGCGTGGTAAGTAATGAAAAAGGGTATTATGAAATGATGTAATTGAGTTGAACGATTATGGTAACCCCGTGTTCATGAATTACTGCTTGGTGAGAATCATTGTGCCTTAAGTCCACATAGCGAATTGTTGATATGAACTCTTGTTCCTTGTAATGAAGATCCTTGTGTTTTAATTGTTGGTGATTGTTGTTATGAAATGTGATTGTCTGGTGGGATCGGGTTACACGCCGCAACACGAGGTAATAAGGGTGGACGAGACAGTAAGGGTGGGTGAGGTAATAAGGGTGGACGAGGTAATAAGGGTGGACGAGGTAATAAGGGTGGAATGTGGTTGTGTTGAAATGAGAATCTGTGAAACTCTTGAATATGGTGGTGTTGGAAGGAGAATCTGTGAAACTCTTGATAATGGTTGTTTCTGTGCAATACTTGTTGGTTCCATTAACTGTCTCTTATTTGTGTATTGCTTGATTGTACTTAGGGTAAGGTTTTTTCATACATACTAGTTTTATTCCACATTACTAACGTCCCTTTTGCCGGGGGCGCTACATCTTTTATATGGATGTAGGTGGTTCCATAGCAGGTAGCTCAGCTCGCCGTTAGTGGTGCCTCTTCTCCATCTGTTCAGTAGTTTTGGTGAGCCCCTTATCCTCTCGGGGTCGCATGTGGATTATTCTATCCTCTTTTACTTATATTGTAAGGTATAGCCGGGGCCTTGTTGCCGGCAAGTTATGTAAAACTCCTAAGAACTCTTAGAGGCTCCGTAGACACTGTGTGGGTTGTATATGTATATGTATATGTATATTGTGGGCGGTAGTTGTGCTCACTCGTACTTGTGGATCGCAAATCAGAAATGTTGTATGTAACTTGTATATTTTGGAGTATTTATTGTTGAAAAGTAAAAGAGGAAAAATGGAATTATGTTGTAAAGTGTACTTTGAATCTAAATTGGATAACACATATGGAATAATGTACGTTATGAAACCGGGGTAATACGTTGGGTAGGAAAGGCAATTCAGGTCCGCTTGACCGGGTTCATCCGGTTAGGCGTCGGTCTCGTCTCTCGGTTTTTGGGCGTGACAAACTTGGTATCAGAGCCTAAGGTTTTAAAAGTGTCCTAGGATGTCTCGGAGCCGTGTCTAGTAGAGCCCTTCTTATCGGTGTGTTGTCGACCACATCTATAAGTAGGGGGCTGCATGGACATTTAGGAAAATACCCTTTCATTGTTACTCTGTATCGTGCGATGAAGTGAAAGGTGAGAATATCTTTATCTAACTCGCGCATTGTCCTAATTTTCAGTAAATGGCGCCCAAGAAGAGAGCTCGACTTGGCCTAGATGCCAATGCCACCCCAAGTGTGGCCATAAATCTTTTATCTGATGGTACGGGTGAGAATGATTCCCCGACCTTGAATCTTCCTGACTCATCTGTGCCAGGCCAGTCTATTCCTATTCCTGCTCCAGCGGAGGGTACTGAAATCCCTCCCGCTGATGTTCCTGATCCTTCCTCAGTCCCAGCTTCCAGTCCCAGTATTTTTGATGGGGACCTTAGGGTAGCTATCCAGATGTTGACTCAGTTAGTGGCCTCCCAGGCCCAAAGATCACAGACTGCCCCTGCGTCCCCTAGCGAGCGAGGGGATTCTTCAGGTTCTAGGGTCAACCAGTTTCTGCGGTTAGCCTCTCTAGAGTTCAAAGGCACCGACCCAGAGGCCGATCCTCAAGATTTTGTAGATGAAATGTACAAAGACCCTCCGGGTTATGAAGGCTACTGAAACAGAGGGAGTTGAGTTAGCTTACTATCGTCTAAAGGGAGCAGCATATTCGTGGTTTGAGATGTGGGAGAGTTCCCGTGGAGAGGGGGAACCCTCCGGCGAGGTGGGTCGAGTTTGTAGATGCTTTCATGGATCATTTCTTGGCTACCGAGGTTATGGCAGCCCGTGCTGCAGTGTTTGAGGTCCTTAAGCAGGGCCACATGAATGTGTGGGAGTACCATATTGTGCGCTTGTCCAAGTATGCTACCCACATGATGCCGACTATGGAGGCCAGAGTTCGTCGGTTTGTTCAGGGCCTTGGTCCCTTGGTTGTCAATGAGGCTGCTACAGCTGCTTTGCATTCAGATATGAACTATGGTAAGATTGTGGGTTTTGCCCAGGCTACGGAGGCTCGAAAATTGAAAATAAGAATGGAGAGAGAGGGTAGTAGTAGGGCCCGGTCAGCGGGCAACCCTGGGAGCTCAGTTGGAGGTGGGAGATCAGCCCTTGGGAGAGGGTCATCAAGGCCATCTCAGTCCTATGCTCAGTCCTCAGCCAGTGCGCCTCCATCAGGGCACAATTATCAGCAGGGAGGTAGTTTTGGGCTCGGTTCAGATAGCAGGAGGTTCCACCAGTCAGGTCGTTCTGGTGGGAGGTTTCAGCAGCAGCGGAGGGCCCCATGTCCTAAGTGTGGGAGGTTCCATTCTAAGCCATGTTACTTGGATATTCCGATATGCTACAGATGCGGAGTGAGAGGTCATATCCAGCGGGATTGTCGCGCGCCCAATCATGGCACAGGTAGGGGCACTGCTCAGCCATCCAGCTCTTCAGCCGCTACATCTTCAGCACGCCCTCCAGTTCAAGTAGGGCGCGGTGCAGCTAGGGGTAGAGCACGGGGTCAAGGGGGACTCAGCTGGTTCTATGCTTTGAGTGGTCGCCTGAGTGCGGAGGCTTCTCCAGCTGTTGTCACAGGTATTCTGATTTTCCAATTGCTTGATGTTTATAATCTTATTGATCTGGGGTCCTCTTTGTCATATGTTACTCCATTTATTGCTTCGAGTTTTGGGATAGAACCCGAACAGCTTCATGAGCCGATCTTAGTGTCGAGTTTGGTTGGTGATTTTATTACGGTCGCGCGAGTCTATAGGAATTGTGTTGTTACGGTGTGTGGTCGAGATACCACGTCCGATCTTATTGAGTTGGAGATGTTAGATTTTGATGTAATCATGGGAATGGATTGGCTTTATTCGTGCTTTGCTAAACTCGACTGCCGAACAAGAATTATGAGGCTCGAATTTCCTAACGAGCCTGTTATTGAATGGAAAGGGGATGATGTTGTGCCGAAGGGAAAGTTTATTTCCTATCTTAAAGCCTCCAAGATGATCAGGAAAGGATGCATCTATCATTTGGTCCGGGTTGCGGACACCACTTCAGAGGTGCCTGCTCCTGAGTCCGTGCCGGTTGTGAATGAGTTTCTTGAAGTGTTTCCGGATGAGCTTCCTGGAATTCTGCCAGATAGAGAGATCGATTTCGGGATTGATGTATTGCCAGAAATGCAGCCAATATCTATTCCACCTTACAGAATGGCGCCAGCAGAATTGAGATAATTAAAGGAGCAATTGAAAGATCTATTAGAAAAGGGTTTCATTCGGCCAAGTGTGTCGCCTTGGGGCGCACTGGTTCTTTTTGTCATGAAGAAAGATGGATCGCTTCGAATGTGTATTGATCATCGGCAGCTCAACAAGGTCACCATCAAGAATAAATATCCACTGCCTCGAATAGACGATTTGCTCGATCAGTTGCAAGGTGCTAGGTTCTTCTCAAAGATTGATATACGGTCAGGGTACCACAAGTTAAAGATCAGGGAACAAGATATTCCTAAGACCGCCTTCAAGACTCGTTATAGGCACTTTGAATTTCTGGTAATGTCTTTTGGGCTAACCAACGCCCCAACAGCTTTTATGGATCTTATGAATCGGGCTTTCAAGCCGTTTCTTGACTCCTTCGTGATAGTCTTCATTGATGATATCCTTGTTTATTCACGAAGTCAGGAAGATCATGCTAATCACCTCAGGGCGGTTCCGCAGACTCTTTATCGGCACCAGTTATATGCAAAGTTTTCAAAATGTGAGTTTTGGCTAGAATCAGTCACCTTTTTGGGCCATGTTGTTTCTAGGGAAGGGATTCAAGTTGATCCCCAAAAGATTGCAGCGGTAAAGGATTGGCCTAGACCAACGACCCTGACGGAGATTCGCAGTTTCTTGGGTCTAGCTAGGTATTATCGGAGGTTTGTGGAGGGATTCTCTACTCTCACCTCCCCATTGACTAAGCTGACGCAGAAAGCAATTAAGTATCAGTGGTCCAATGCTTGTGAAAAGAGTTTTCAGGAATTGAAGTCGAGATTGACTTCGGCACCAGTGTTGACCTTGCCAGAAGGTTCAGAGGGATTCGTGATTTATTGTGATGCTTCGAGAGTTGGTTTGGGGTGTATGTTGATGCAATGTGGTAAAGGTATAGTGTATGCTTCAAGGCAGCTCAAGAATCACGAGAAGAATTATTCGACGCATGATTTGGAGCTCGCAACGATTGTGTTTGCATTGAAAATTTAGCGGCATTATCTTTATGGGTCCATGTGGACGTGTTCACAAACCACAAGAGTCTTCAGTATTTATTCAAACAGAAAGAGTTGAACTTAAGGCAGCGGAGGTGGTTAGAATTGCTCAAGGATTACGATATGAATATTTTGTACCATCCAGGAATGGCGAATGTGGTAGTCGAGGCTCTTAGTCAGAAATTCATGGGTAGCTTGGCACATTTGGAGGCCGGTCAGAGGCCTTTGGCTCGGGAGGTTTATCAATTGGCCAGTCTTGGGGTCTGTCTTTCGACCTCAAGTGAGGGGAAAGTCGTGGTGTGTTATGGAGCGGAGTCCTCACTTGTAGCGAAAGTCAAGGAAAAGCAATTCAGAGATCCAGCATTGATACAATTGAGGGAAGCGATTTTAAATCACAAGATTTTGGCTTTTTCACTCGGCAATGATGACGGTGTCTTGCGGTGTCAGGGGAGACTATGTGTTCCAGATGTGGATGATCTCGGGGAGAGGGTAATGGTAGAGGCTCATAATTCCAGGTATTCTGTTCACCCGGGTTCTACGAAAATGTATCACGATCTCAAGGAGATTTATTGGTAGGGTAGTATGAAGAGGGGTGTGGCGGACTTTGTGGCTAGATGTCCGAATTGTCAGCAAGTGAAGGCCGAGCATCAGAGGCCCGGTGGGTTGACGCAACGCATGGAAATACCAATATGGAAATGGGAAATGATCAATATGGACTTCGTGGTAGGGTTACCTCGCACTCAGCGCAAGTTCAATTCAATTTAGGTAATAGTGGATCGACTCACGAAATCAGCTCACTTCTTACCAGTCAAGTCCACCGATACTGCAGAACAGTACGCTCAGTTGTATATCAAGGAAATAGTCAGACTTCATGCACTCCAGTTTCTATTATTTCGGATTGAGGGGCCCAATTCACAGCTAACGTTTGGAGGAAATTTCTACAAGGTTTGGGTACTCAGGTAAATCTCAGCACAGCTTTCCACCCGCAGAATGATGGTCAAGCGAAGCGGACTATTAAGACGCTTGAGGATATGTTACGGGCTTGTGTTTTGTATTTCAAGGGTAGCTGGGATGATCACTTGCCGCTTATAGAGTTTGCTTACAATAACAGCTTCCAGGCTAGTATTCAGATGGCCCCATTTGAGGCATTGTACGGGAGGAGATGTAGGTATCCGATCGGATGGTTTGAGGTTGGTGAGGCAGAATTGTTAGGACCAGATCTTGTGCACCAATCTATGGGGAAAGTTAGAGCCATTCAGGAGAGCATGAAAACTGCTTAGAGTCGTTAGAAATCCTATGTGGATGTTCGTCGTAGGGATTTAGAGTTTCAAGTAGATGATTGGGTATTCTTGAAGGTATCTCCCATGAAAAGGGTGATGCGTTTTGGGAAGAAAGAGAAATTGAGCCCTAGGTATGTCGGGCCATATCGGATCACTCAAAGGATAGGGCAAGTCGGGTATAGGCTGGAATTGCCCCCTAAAATGTCATTAGTGCACCCGGTATTCCATGTGTCTATGTTGAAGAAAGTGGTTGGAGATCCATCCGCCATCGTGCCAGTTGAGACTATTGAGGTTAATGAAGAATTATCGTATGAAGAGGTTCCGATTGCTATTATTGATAGGCAAGTCCGTAGGTTGAGGAACAAAGAAATTGTTTCAGTTAAAGTGTTGTGGCGAAGTCAACGAGTCGAGGAAGCCACGTGGGAAGCGGAGAGTGAAATGAAAGAAAAATATCCCCATTTGTTTGAACGAGTCTAGTAGTGATCGTGAGAACTGCCATCTCTAAGTGAATACACCTACACTTCACTCTCCTAATTTCCTTACTATTGTAGCCTCTCAAAGTTGTGCCATATTTGTGTAACATTGTGATTGTTTGGGTAATGTGCAGCTCTTTGAAGTAAGCTAAAATTATGTGCAATTCATGTAGTAGTTAGATGATATGCAAGTGGTGGTGTTAGCTGAATTATGTGCAAATTGTTAGAGTAAGTGAAATTATGTGAAACTCGTGCGATGGTTAAATGATTAATAGAAGTGTAGAATGGTAATGATTAATTGAAGTGTATATGGCATGTGGAAGTAATTGAATATATGCAAGTTGTTGAGGTAACACGAGTATATACAAGTTGTTAGAATAACTGCATTATGTTGCATTTAATTGGTCAAGAACATGTGTTTCGGGGGCTCTCTGACAGGTAGATAGGCCTAATTACAGAGGAAACTCTGGCAACATTTTCAGAAAATATCGGAGTTAGTGAAAATTGGGGGTTGGCATATTGTGTTTTCAAAACCAAATGACTTTCCGATCGTCATTCGAGGACGAATGATTTTAAGTGGGGGAGAATGTAAAGACCTGTAAAATTCTATGTCTAGAATAATGCCCGAATAGGTCCCCGTGTTGTTATAACTATAGAAACTCTTAAAAACGGAACTATTTTGAGTAAGAAGTACCCCGAAACTTGAAAAATAAAATTTTCCAGAATTGTGCTATTATGCGACGCACTATGCGATCACATAACGTGTATGCGGACCGCATAATGGTCGCATACCTGGACAAGCTACTATCCAAATTGAGGACAACTATGCGGCTCATAATGTGATCGCATTTTGGGTATGCAGACCGCATAGTTATCGCATTCTTGCCCCACGGCTCTTGCGAATGAGGTTATGCGACGCACTATGCGATCACATAAAAGGCATGCAGACCGCATAGTGGTCGCATACCTGGGAGGATTATTTTCCAACTTTGGCCCATTTGAGGGCCAACTATGCGACAGGAATGCGGACCGCATAGCAGGAATGCGATCGCATTCCTGACCGCATTTCTGTGTTGGGGCTCCTATTTTCACAATTTAAAACCCGACCCCCTGTTTAATAAAACACCCCTCCCCTTCATTTTAAAGGAATTTCTTAACAAAAGAGAGAGGGGAGAGAGGTTTCTAGAGAGAGAAATCTCCTTCTTCATCAATTTGATTTTTCCAAAATCACTCAGGCCTGGGAATTTCAAGTAATCTTCTTCTTCATTCTAACAGGTAAGTCCCCACCCCATTTTCCTTAAATTTTCAGATTATTGGTTAATAGTAGAACTCCCCTAAATGGGTTCTTGAAGATGAAGGTGAAGAATCTTGTATGCATGTTCATTTATTGTCCCAATCTAGTAAAGAGAAGTGGGTTAGAGTAACTAATCACAAAGAGGGGGTTGGTAAT
Source organism: Nicotiana undulata (assembly GCA_005239495.1). Classification (NCBI taxonomy): domain Eukaryota; kingdom Viridiplantae; phylum Streptophyta; class Magnoliopsida; order Solanales; family Solanaceae; genus Nicotiana; species Nicotiana undulata. The sequence goes on along the minus strand of ML279851.1, from coordinate 71,348 downwards.
CTGAGGGGTCTCATAGCATTCGATAAATGCCTAGGCGAGTTCGAATTGTGTTCATGATTCCCAATTCTAAGATGAATGTGTTACATTATGAATTAGATTGACGTTGCTTGACGGTCCGGTGATTTGGGAATAGGAATTAGAAGGGAACTTTGACTCCAGTTATGTATGGCTAACTTTAACCTTTGTAGAATCCTCTTGTTGGTGTCCGAGCATACGGTATGTGTACTTTATTTGAGAATATGTGAATTAACTGTACAATTGTGTTCAGGCGTAATACTTCACTCCCTGAATTTCTTGTTGACTACTATGCTAGTTGAGATTGTGAAAAGTGGTTTGTTGTGCCTATCTTATTATGTGCAAAGCTTGTAAATGCTCGAGGGTGTCGATATGAAAGTATGTGTTAATGAATGAAAGATTGTTAATGTGCCCAAGTGTGGGAATGTATATAATGGATAAAAATCGTGTGTGGTAAGTATTGAAAAAGGGTATTGTGAAATGATGTAATTGAGTTGAACAATTATGGCAACACCGTGTACATGAATTACTGCTTGGTGAGAATCATTGTGCCTTGAGTCCACATAGTGAATTGTTGATATGAACTTGCATTCCTTGTAATGAAGATCCTTGTGGTTTAATTGTTGGTGATTGTTGTTATGAAATGTGATTGTCTGGTGAGATCGGGTTGCACGCCGCAACACGAGGTAATAAGGGTGGACGAGGTAATAAGGGTGGGCGAGGTAATAAGGGTGGCCGAGGTAATAAGGGTGGCCGAGGTAATAAGGGTGGAATGTGGTTGTGTTGAAATGAGAATATGTGAAACTCTTGAATATGGTGGTGTTGGAAGGAGAATTTGTGAAACTCTTGATTTTGGTTATTTCTATTTTTGTGCAATACTTGTTGGTTCCGTTAACTGTCTCTTATCTGTGTATTTCTTGATTGTACATAGGGTAAAGTTTGTTCATACATACTAGTACTATTTCACAGTACTAACTTCCTTTTTGTCGGGGGCGCTACATCTTTTATATGGATGTAGGTGGTTCCATAGCAGGTAGCTCAGCCTGCCGTTAGTGGTGCCTCCTCTTCATCTCTTCAGCAGTTTTGGTGAGCCCCTCTTCCTCTCGTGGCCGCGTGTGGATTATACTATCCTCTTTTGCTTATATTGTAAAGGTATAGCTGGGGCCTTGTTGCCGGCAAGTTATGTAAAACTCAAAATAACTCTTAGAGGCTCCGTAGACACTGTGTGGGTTGTATATGTATATGTATATGTATATTGTGGGCGGTAGTTGTACTCACTCGTACTTGTGGATCGCAAATCAGAAATGTGTATGTAACTTGTATATTTTGGAGTATCTATTGTTGAAAACTAAAAGAGGAAAAATGGAATTATGTTGTAAAGTGTACTTTGTATCTGAATTGGCTAACTCATATGGAATAATGTACATTATGAACATGGGGTAATACGTTGGGTAGGAAAGGCAATCCAGGTCCGCTTGACCGGGTTCATCCGGTTAGGCACCGGTCTCGTCCCTCGGTTTTGGGGCGTGACACTGTGACTGATTGGAGGGTTTGTATGGATTAGAGGAAATTGAACAAGGTGACCCGAAAGGATCACTTTACTTTGCCTTTTTTGGACCAGATGCTTGATAGACTTGCTGGGAGGGCTTTCTATTGTTTCTTGGACGGGTATTCAGTCTACAATCAGATATCTATAGCCCCAGAAGATCATGAAAAGACAACCTTCACTTGTCCCTACAGGACATTTGATTTTTCAAGGATGACATTCGGTTTGTGCAATGCACCCGCCACATTCCAGCGGTGCATGATGGCCCTTTTCACGGATATGGTAGAAGGTTTTTTGGAGGTGTTCATGGACGACTTCAGCGTGGCTGGGGACTCATTTGAGGAGTTTTCGCAAAATCTTGATAAAAGTTTCGCCCGGTGTGAAGAAACAAACCTTGTATTGAATTGGGAGAAATGCCATTTCATGGTCGAGGAGGGCATAGTCCTCGGCCATAAAATCTCGAAAGATGGCATTGAAGTAGATAAATCCAAGATCGATGTTATCTCTAAGTTGCCTCCTCAAACTTCTGTGAAGGGAGTCCATAGTTTCCTTGGGCACGCGGGATTTTACCGGAGATTCATTAAAGATTTTTCAAAATTGGTTAATCCCCTATGCAATCTATTGGAGAAGGACGTCAAGTTTGAGTTCAATGGGGAATGTATGAAAGCTTTTGAGTTGTTGAAGCATAAGTTAACTACCACTCCAATAATCACCGCGCCAAATTGGAGCTCTCCTTTCAAGCTCATGTGTGACTCAAGTGATGTTGCGGTGGGGGCGGTCTTGGGCCAACGGGTGAACAAAATTTTTCATCCTGTATATTATGCAAGCACAACCATGAATTCCGCCCAAGTTAACTATACCGTCGCAGGAAAGGAGTTGTTGGCTATTGTATTTGCTATGGAAAATTTTAGGCCTTACCTCATGGGTGCCAAGGTGATTGCGCACACCGATCATGCGGCTCTCCGGTACTTGATGACGAAGAAAGATTCCAAATCTAGGCTTATGAGGTGGGTCTTGTTGCTCAAGGAATTTGATCTAGAAATTTTTGATAGAAAGGGGAGCGAAAATAAAGTTTCCGATCATCTATCCCGGTTGGAAGAGTAAGGAAGGCAAAAAGATGTCCTTGAGATCAATGATGCCTTTCCCGATGAGAAGCTTCTCTCAGTCTCTATGCAATACATGCCTTGGTTTGCGAACATTCCCAACTTTCTAGTTACCGATGTTGTCCCGTGTGAGCTCTCTTCTAACCAAAGGAAGAAGCTTAGGAGGAAAAGCTTGGATTATTATTGGGATGAGCCGTATTTGTTCAAAATTTGCAATGATGTAGTCATTCGGCGTTGTGTCCCCGAGGAAGAGAAAATGACAACTCTTGATTCTTGCCATTCCTCGCCCTACGATGGTCATCACAATGGGGCAGGGACAGCTTCAAAGTTCTAAGTTGCGGGTTTTATTGGCCTACTTTGTACAATGATGCAAGCGAATTGGTGAAGAGGTGTGACAAATGTCAAAGAGCGGGCGGTATATCAAAGAAGGATGAAATTCCCCTCACAATGATCCTTGAGGTTGATATATTTGATGTGTGGGGCATTGACTTCATGGGCCCTTTTGTCAGCTCGTGTGGTAATACCTACATTCTCGTGGTTGTGGATTATGTTTCAAAATGGGTCGAGGCCGTGGCTTTTCCTAATAATGAATCCCGAAGTGTAGTTGGTTTTCTCAAGAAAAATATATTCACACGATTTGGGACACCCCGAGCTATCATATGTGATGGGGGATCTCATTTTTCTAATCGGGATTTGGATACGTTGCTTTCCAAGTATGGGGTAAATCACAAAGTGTCCACTTCTTACCATCCTCAAGCTAGTGGGCAAGTTGAAGTCTCAAATCAGGAAATCAAGAACATTTTGTCCAAGATCGTAAATGCAAATAGGACCGATTGGTCAAGAAAGCTTGATGATTTACTTTGGGCATATAGGACCGCCTTCAAAATCCCTATTGGTATGTCCTCGTACTGGCTGGTGTATGGTAAAGCATGTCACCTATCGGTCGAGTTTGAGCACAAGGCACTTTGGGCTTTGAAGAAGTTGAACTTGGATTGGGACACTACTGCAAATCTTTGTGTTAAATACATTAATGAGCTTGACGATTTTAGATTCCATGCCTATGAAAGCTCTTCTTTGCATAAGGAGAAAATGAAGTATTTGCATGACAAGTATGCTAAGAACCAGGAATTCAAAGTGGGCGACTTGGTATTACTCTTCAACTCAGGGCTTCGTCTCTTTCCGGGCAAACTCAAATCAAAGTGGAGTGGTATATTCGAGGTGGTGTTGGTTACACCCTTTGGTGCCCTTGATCTAAAGAACAAGAATGGAGAAATTTTTCGTGTGAAGGGGCATCGGGTTAAGCACTACTGGGATAATTTGTGGATAGCCATGTCGGGGCTTTGTTGAAATTCACTTGATCATAGTAACTTGCGTTGTGTCGCGACGTTAAATCAGGCGCTTCTTGGGAGGCAAACCAAGTGTTTTCTTTTCCTTTTGTTTCTTCTTCTTAGATTAGATTTTTCTTAAACTAACCTGTTTGTGAAGTTGGTGTAGTATTTTGTGGATGCAGTGCAAGAACCATTCTGGAAATTGGCTAAGTGGTACAAAAACCGCTGCCGCAGTCCAAATTTCGCGGTCAGCGGTTCCAATTTCGCTGACATTGGTTGGTTTTCGCTGCAGCGGTTAAAATTCCGCTGTCAGCGGACAACTTGCAAGCTCAGCTCTTCAACAATGAAAAATCACAGTCAACGGTGAAATTCCGCTGTCGCGCTTGGTAAGTCAGTGGGGTCCCAATTTTTAAATATAAATATAGAGGGGCCCCCTTCTTTTATCCTTTTCACTCATTTGCATCCTAGAGCACCTTTGTTACTGTTCATCCCCTTCACTGTGCATCTAAGCTTTACTCTTCTCACAAGTTAACATCCTACATCAGCATCTAACAGTGGTATGTTCATAATCTTTGATTTTACATGTACATTTTCATATTTTTGTTTGTTCTTCTTCATTTTATTTTCTTAATTGGGGTTATTATAGACCTAATTCTTAAGCATGATTCACCAAGGGAACATAATCAATGGGGTAGTTATTTCTTGTTGCCTAATGGGATATAGGGTTCTCATTTCATGTATTTCAAGTCCAATTTTGTGAGAATGATAAAACCCTGGTTTTGAAAAACTACTATCATTGCGCTTACTTTTTGAATTCCGCTGCAGCGGACCAAAAATCCACTGACAGCGGAATGATTTGAAAACTAAATTTTTGAGAGATAATTTTCGTTGCAGCGGCCAAAAATCTGTTTACAGCAGTTGGCTTTCCACTGCAGCGGATACCTTTTTGCTGCCAGCGTTTTGCAACTTCTGAGAAAGGGTATTCTGATTCCCCTAATTCCGCTGCAGCGGCCATTTTTCCGCTGACAGCGGTGGCCATTCTGCTGCAGCAGTTACTTTTCCGGCCTATCACAAGTTCAGAGAGTGGTGGCCTCAGCGGTCACTTGTTCCTGAGAGGTCATTCATTGAGAGCGACCGTCTACCCCACAACCCGAATGTCAAAAGACAATTTAATGAAAGGGCGGGGCGGAAATTCTTCACTGGCAGTGTCCAGGATGTCATGCTTAATTCACTGAATTAGTGGTTGCAAACACTAATTCATGCCTTTTTGACTAAGGTTATTCTTGAGAGAGATGACCCAAGTCTAGGAAAAATAGGCTAACAAGGAATTGGGGTGAACACAAGAGATTGATAGCCCAAATTAAAGGGTCGAGACTAGAGATAGTGATACCCGACTTGAGTCATTTCATTTGCTTTGTTGAAACACCCAATTGGGTTTGAGAAAGCCAATTCGGGCAAAGTCACCCAAATTATCGAGAGGTATTGGGTGAGTAATTTAGTATGAGGTTATGTCACATGCCCATAATTCACAAGTCTATCCTAGATTTTAGACCCTGTTAGATACTCACCTAGGAGTAAGTTGCATCCCTAGTGCTTTTTAATACTTGATAAAATCTCACAAAAATATTGTAGCTAGTTCAACAATAGTAATCTTTAGAATTAAACTTAGTATAGATACAGAACCATCCATCCCGGTCCTATCGGGTAAAATCTGCATCGACCTTGCCTTTCCATTTAATAGTGGTATAGGTGGGCTTAGATCACTACTCCTGATATAATCAAATTCAAATGAACCCGTAGGACCAGGAAAAGACTTCATTTATTACGAAGTACGGTACATATTGTTATAACGTAATGCCATTCGGGCTAAAAAATGCAAGAGAAACATATCAACTCTTAGCTAATAAAATGTTTGAACATCAAATAGGCAAATACATGGAAGTTTATATTGATGACATGCTAGTTAAGTCCCTACGCGTAGAGGACCAATTGACCCATTTGTAGACACCGTTCGATACCCTAAGGAAGTACAACATGAAACTCAACCCCAAGAAATGCGCTTTTGGAGTTGGCTCGGGCAAGTTTCTAGGATTCATGGTATCGAACAGGGGGATCGAGATCAACCCCGACAAAATCAAAGCCATCGAGGAAATCACCATCGTAAATAATGTGAAAGTCGTGCAACGGCTGACCGGATGGATAGCTGCTCTTGGCTGATTTATCTCGAGGTCATCAGATCAAAGTCATCATTTCTTCTCCCTATTCAAGAAGAAAAACAACTTCGCATGGACCCCGGAGTGTCAACAAGCCTTGGAAGAATTAAAAGGGTATTTATCGAGCCCGTCCTTGCTCCATACTCCGAAGGAGGATGAAACACTATATTTGTATTTGGTCGTGTCCGAGGTAGCGGTAAGTGGCGTGTTAGTTCGAGAAGAGCAAGGTACGTAATTTCCTGTCTATTATGTAAGTCCGACCCTAGGAGATGCTGAAACCAAATATCCGCATTTAGAAAAATTAGCCCTTGCATTAATAAGTGCATCTAGGAAATTGAAGCCATATTTTCAATGTCATCCTATATGTGTATTAACTACCTATCCACTTCGAAACATTCAGCATAATCCCGAATTATCAAGCCGATTGGCCAAATAGGCCATCGAACTCGGAGGGTATGATATCGAGTATCAACCCCGAATGTCTATCAAGTATCAAATCTTGGCATACTTTGTGGCCGATTTTACGCCTGCCCTCGCGCCCGAAGTAGAAAAGGAACTTTTGCTAAAAACGGGCACATCATCGGGGGTATGGACCCTTTTCACAGACGGTGCCTCGAATATGAAAGGGTCCGGGCTCAGTATAGTTCTAAAACAACCTACGGGCAGCATCATTAGACAATCTATAAAAACTTCGAAATTAACTAACAATGAGGCCGAGTATGAGGCCATGATTGCAGGTCTCGAATTGGCCAAGAGCTTAGGTACAGAGGTCATCGAGGCCAAATGTGACTCCCTTTTGATAGTGAACCAAGTGAATGGGAGCTTTGAGGTTCGAGAGGATAGGATACAAAGATACATAGGAAAACTTCATGTGACATTGCATCGCTTCAAAGAGTGGACATTGGTCCATGTACCTCAAGAACAGAACACCGAGGCCGATGCGCTTGCAAATCTGGGGTCATCGGTCGAAGAAGATGATATTGTCCCTGGGACTGTCGTCCAATTATCGAAGTCAGTGGTCGAAGAAGGCCATGCAAAAATCAACTTGACAAGCCTAACATTGGACTGGAGGAATAAGTACATCGACTACTTGAAGTACGGGAAGCTCCCCTCTGACCCAAAAGAATCGAGGGCTCTTCGAGTCAAAGACGCTCGATTCTCACTCAATGAAAATGGAATGTTGTATAGAAGGACCTTCAACGTACCACTGGCAGTATGCTTAGGACCAGGGGACACTGATTACGTACTACGAGAAATCCACGAAGGCACTTGTGGGAATCATTCCGGCGTTTATTCCTTGGTTCGAAAGGTGATCAGAGCAGGATATTATTAGGATAGCATGGAAAATACACAAAGGAGCTCGTTCAAAGATGTGACAAATGCCAAAGGTTTGCTCCGATGATCCATCAGCCCGGTGAACAACTCCACTCGGTCCTATCTCCATGGCCATTCATAAAATGGGGGATGGACATCGTTGGCCCTCTACCGACGGCTCTAGGTAAATATAAATTTATTTTGTTTATGACTGACTACTTATCAAAATGGGTCGAAGCACAGGCCTTCGAGAAAATAAGAGAAAAAGAGGCCATCGAGTTCATATGGGACCACATCATCTGCCGGTTCGGGATACCCGCCAAGATAACATGCGATAATGGGAAGCAGTTCATCGGCAGCAAAGTGACGAAATTCCTCGAGGATCATAAAATTAAAAGGATCATGTCAACACCCTATCACCCAAGTGCAAATGGCCAAGCCGAGTCCACAAACAAAACCATCATTCAAAACTTAAAGAAGAGATTAGATGATGCGAAGGGGAAATGGAGAGAAATACTGCCCGAGGTATTATGGGCATATTAAACAACGTCGAAGTCGAGCACGGGGGAGACCCCATTTTCTCTGGTATATGGGTCCGACGCATTGATCCAGTTGAGGTCGGGGAACCTAGCGTCAAATTTCAACATACCACCGAGGATTCGAACAACGAGGCCATGAACACTTCCCTCGAGTTGCTAGATGAAAAACGTGAAGCCGCATTAGTTCGAATGACCGATCAAAAACAAAGGATCGAAAGGTACTACAACAGAAGAGCAAACCTCCGCTACTTCGGAGTCGGGGACCTAGTCCTAAGGAAAGTCACCCTCAACACTCGAAACCCAAACGAAGGGAAGCTAGGCCCTAATTGGGAAGGACCGTACCATGTCCTCGAAGTCGTAGGCAAAGGATCCTACAAACTTAGCACGATGGAAGGCGAGCAACAACCAAACAATTGGAATATATCATTGCTCAAACGTTATTATTGCTGAGGTATGACCTTCTCTCCTTTTAATTTATATTTTATACTAACTCCTTATAGGTGTTCGATCAGAGATATCGAAGAACCCTTCAACTCGAAGACCTTGGATTTTATAACATGCATTGCACTCTTTTTTCCTTAGATCGGGTTTATCCCAAATGGGTTTTACCAGCAAGGTTTTTAACAAGGCAACACTTATATGCTACCTAAGGAAACCTTGACAAGTATTCAAGGCTTCTTTTCAATCAACCTTGAATACTGGAGGGAATCACCCTCGGAGGTTAAATCTTCGAAGAAAATAATTCGAGCCAAAAAGGGCCTCGATAGGAAAACATGTAATGGGCCAAACGGTCAAATGAACCGTGTCCATATAGAGTGGTCGAGCCCCCCACGGCAAAACATGTACACATGTACCAATTATTCAAAGAAGCACTATTACTATATCAAAACACTTTGTGCCTCAAAGAAGTCTACTATTCCACATTTACACTTCTACATGAAACAACTCAAAATGCATTTGAATACTCGGGGACTGCCATCGACAATCAACACATCGAGTTGTCAAAAAATCAAACTTATAAGACCTCAATGAGGCGTAGTCGGACTTATAAGACCTTAATGAGGCATACTCGAACTTACAAGACCTCAATGAGGCACACTCAAACTTATAAGACCTCAAAAAGGCATCCCCTCGATATTAAGGCCAAGGCCATGACACTCGGGTACTAAAGGGCTACGGCCATATAGAAGACTACGGTCATATGAAAAGGCTACAACCGAAATAATGCGGATCAGAGACGTCCGACTTCCGTCATAGAAGCTAAAGGCCTTCAAGTACTTCAAAAAACTGGTTGAAACATGATACCCTCGGAAAAAGCAAAGGGGCGTCGATAAAATTAGCCCCCGAATAATATGAAGGCTTCGAAAATATCAACCTTCGAGAAACCTCAAGAGGTACTCGATTATCGTTGCACATCGACTTGCAAGCGAGGTTCCAAACAATCGAACCATCGAAAAATCGAACGAATATGAATACATGCCAAGACATAACAAAATTTTACTAAGTCTTTAGCCAGAAAGAGGGAAAATTGTAGCCATTTTAGGGGCCGAATTGGCCCAATCTAAAGAGCCTAAGGGACGATATTTTAGAGCCTAAGGGTCAATCCAAAGAGCCTAAGGGCCAACCTAAAAGAGCCTAAGGGCCAACCTAAAAGAACCTAAGGGCCGATGTTTTAAAGCCTAAGGGCTAATACTTAAAGAACTTAAAGGCCGAAGCACACCACACTCGAGACCTTTCCCAGTACGGGATCGAAAGTCCCGAGCTAAAACTTAGCTCGAAGATCGGACCTTAAGTTGTCACCTATTATCGATCATTGAACCAACACAAAACCTAAGGGTTTTATATTCCAAGTCCAAAATAAAGCTGACCGTCAACAAAATCCATACCTCAAGAAAAGACAAACGGAAAGTAACACAAAACAAAGATGAAACAAAAGATTATTTATATTCAGATGATGTTCCAAAAGTACATTTACAAAACTCCCACAGGGAGCCCTTACACAAAATTAAATAAGGCCTAGTCTATTGTCGGGGTCTCCATCTCGGAGGCAGCACCCACGGGGACTACATCTTCGGTAGCTTGACCTTCGGCAGCCTGATCTTCGGGAGTCTCTTCCCCTCGGAGACTTTGTCTCCATCAACCCCCTCGGGACCTGCCTCTTCCCCGGGAGCCTCCTCGTCAGCCACCTCTTCATCATCTTCAATATTAACTTCATCGTCAGAGGAAAGGACGAATTTGGCATCAACCTGGTCTGCCTTGACTTGCTCTATCTCCCCGGAGAGATCGAAGCCCTTAGCATGGAACTCTTCGAGGGTCTCCCTAGACATAATCATTTCTTCTTTTCTCCCGGTCAGAGGCCCCCCTCAATTCCATCTAAGCATCAACAACATTCTTCAAATAGATGTCTACCGTCTTATCGACATTGGCTTATATTTCTATGGCTTTGGCTCGGGCTTCCACAACTTCGGCCTTGTCTTTCGCAAGACCAACCTCGAGCTCGGCTATCTTGACCTCCTGAACTGAGTTGCTCTATTGAGCATTTCGAAGTTGAATTTCAAGGGTGGATACTTTTGCCAGTGCATCTTTTTTGGTTGCGGCAAGGGTATCCATCAGTGCCTTCCATTTATTTCACTCAGAGTTGACTTGGTCGAACTCACCACAAAGACGCTCCAGCATCTCTACCTTTTGCAGTAGTTGAGACATTGAAGTATTAGCCTCCGAAGACGTGAGAGGGAGCCCGTAATTTTTCAAAATAAAGGTTACCTACTTCTCTAGCTTGTCCTCATACTCACAAGCTCTGTTCAACTCTGATCGAAGATGCTTCAGTTCTTTCTCTTTCTTGTCACAAATAAGTCTGAGGGTTTTCTCCTCGTTCGAGGATCTATGCAATTCGGCCTCACAATGGCATAGTTCGGCCTTGAATTTGTTGAAGGCCTACAGAAAAGAAGTATTGATAAGGCAAAAGAAGAAAGTATGACGCTGGAAAAATTGTAGTGCCACTAAAAACTTACAATTGAGCAAAGACGTTGAGCCTCCTTAAAGATTGAATTCGCATCCGCTGGTTCGGCCTCATCGTCCCCAGTAAAGCAACCTTGGAAGGGGTCATTTTCACTCGGGACTCCGCCTAGCTCGGGCGTCTTCAGGTTTTGAGCTTCCTTAATGGTATCCTCGGAAAAGTTCGGAAATGGAGGGGAGCGACCTCCTTCCACGACCTCGGGGAGATCACCCGAGGCACTTTGTTCAGGAAAAGGAGCTTCGAAGCTCGCCCCCTCTGCAGTATTTCCCGAAGTGTTGGAAGCAATCACCACCTCGGAAGATTTTCTGGTTCTAGTCACCAGAGTCGATCCCTCCACCTCGTCGTCATCATCATCCATGGACCGGTGGACCAAGTCAAAATCTTCGTTGATTACAACATTTTTCTTGCGCCTCCGAGCAGGCTTCGCTTTGCTTTGAGTGTCCTCGCTCTACGAGGATCTTTTTCTCTTATTATCCTTCTTTGGCTTTGAAGCCGAAGATCCTACTTCCTCCTCGAGAGGGGGCGGCCTCGTCTCGTAGAACTCGCCAATACCTATTATAAAGGAGTTAGATCACATGAAGAAAGGTATTCTTATCAAGGAAAGAAATATTATAATACGTACCATGGTGCTTCGCCTACCATTTGCCCTTCGCCAAGTCTCGCCATTTGCGTTGTTGTATGATAAAGTAGCAGCTAGTGTGAGCATGTGATTTTTCACCTACTAAATACTCCTGCAAAATTTGATAAATAAATTAATATTATAGATTTTTGTTGAATTTCAGTGTCTATTTGTGAATTATTTGCATTGCATGGTCATAATTCATCTTTTAAAAAATTATAAAAAATAACAAATAATAACAAAATATTTTAAATTGCATAATTAGGTACTTACTTGCCTAATCCAAACATTTTACTAAGAAATTACAAAACATTCTTCTCTAAATAATTATGGGTATTAAACGAATGGTTTCACTTTTAATTAGCTCATTAATTAACTTATAATTAGAGGAAACTAGGTTAAAACTAATTAATACATTTTAGATTTAATTAGAATTAATTTAATTAGTTTAATTAACTTATGTTTGCTAAATAGAGAGGCTAAAAATCGGACTGGATCGTTACACCAGGACCAAATCCTTCTCTCTAATACCCATTTACACTACCCCAACACCCCTTCCCTTTTAATTTCCCTGACCCGCCTGCCTGGCCCAATTTCCCCTCACTATAACCCCCCTTCCCCTTAACCCTAAAACAAAGAGAGACCTAGACTTACGAAAATCAAACCCCTCCCTTCAAGAGAACCGAACGGCACTCGCCTTCCCTCCTCTCTTGATCTACTCCTCTAATCAGGCATCTCCCCCCCCCCCCCCTCTTTTCCCCAAAAACGGACAAATTTCCCCACAATGATCGAGCCTTAGCCTTTTCTGTTCTTGATTTCTCTCAAAATAGCGACATATGAGAGATCTAAGGGAATCCTTCCCCTCTTGGAAAGAACAAGCAAAACGGCGGACAAACGCCTCTCCTTAGCAAAAACCAGTGTCGTCTCTGTTTTTCTTCGCCTCTCTATACACACTCACCTACACATACACAGATACGAAAAAGAAGAGACTCTTTAAACTTCAAAACCAAAAATCTGAATTCTTCGAAGAAAACACACGCTAATCCGAGACACTTCGTTGAAAGCTCTTGGATCCATACTGATTCTTAATTTTTGGTTGAGTCGAAGAATCCTTGTCATTTTCTGTGTTTTAAAAGCTGGTTTTCATTTGAGCTTGAAGTCGTTGCTGCTGCCTTCTAGACTGCCGAGTTTCTCACCTCTATTTCTTGGCCTTAATTTGGCTTGCCTCAGATTCTAGTTTCTAAAAGGTTAGGTACTACTCCTTATAAGTAATTGTAATTGTTGTTTAAGGCTTCAGTAATATAAAAAATTGCCATATTAGTCATCTGCTTAGCCAAAATATTTTCTTTGTTTGATTGTGTGATTATCAAATGTTTAGTTCTACTAAGTAGAGCATATATGTCAAAAATATGATTCTGTTTAATTGATTCTTGGTGTAAGTGAGTTCAACTTCACAATATTTTATGTTGTTATAAGATTTTGTTGTCTTCATTCTTAAATTTGAAAACAAAGCTAGTTGAGAGTTGCCATGAATCTGATTAAGTTGATTTGAGTCGCTTTATTTACTAATAAGTTGTTTGGTCAGTATTTACGTTGGCTGGGCTTTCTATAGTCTCGGAAAATTAGAAAGTTGAATAGGAATTGGGAAGTGTCGTTGTAATAATTATATCTTCTAATGTTCACTCCATGGTCCAGATTCACCAATTTGAATGTGTTCCTCTATTCATGTATTTTGTTTTGATTACATCGATCACTTGGACTAGAATTTGAGTTGTTTAATGAGTTAAAAATTTTGGAATCACATTTGCTGATATACATTGCTTTCTTTTCCCAAATAATTTTCATAATTCTTGATCCCATCACAACAATCCCAAACTTAGGAAATAAATAACTCTTGAACAATAATAGTTTGCTTCCGATATGTAATTAAATCATCGTGACCATAGTCATGATTACGTAATCTACACTCGGGTTTGCATTACCCGACCGCAACTTCAAACAATAATAAAATAACATGTTGTAATCGCGGGTGCATTTCATGTGGCGCGGTTACGATGTGTCCCAAAACAAACAAGTGCACGCCATCGTGGCTTGTTTCAAGATAAATTCATAAATATTTAAAGCGGTTTAAATTAAAAGGCTAAATACACAATAGGCTAAAACATGTAAATAACAAAATAATTTAGGCCAAATATTGATAGTTAAGCGATTGTGCTAGAACCACGGAACTCGGGAATGCCTAACACCTTCTCCCGGGTTAACAGAATTCCTTACTCGGATTTCTGGTTCGCGGACAACTTAAAACAGAGTCTAACGTTCCTCGGTTTGGGATCTCAATAAACGGTGTCCCGGAACATCGTCAAAAATCCGGGAGGCGACTCTGAAAACTAAAATAAATCCCAAATCCGAATAATGTCACTTAAAGTGGAAAAACTCCCTTATTACCCTTTTATTACGCCGGGGGTGAAAAAGGATGTGTGACAACTCTGGCGACTCTGCTGGGGATCGAACTCAGAATCTCTGGTTCAGAGTTCAAGAATTCGAGCTTAGAATAACTGTGATATCTTGGCTTTCATTATCTGATTTTATGTGTTTAAACCTAATGTGCTAATTGCCGCTTTTTACCGCTTTGATATTATCTGAACTGCGTATAAATTGTGCTGAAACCCTTCTTCTCTCTGAGTCTTCTAACTCATCTGGAAGTGTGCACTTCGTGTGACTTCTTTTCTGTTAGAGTCATCCAAATTTTAGAACGAGGTACGAACAAGTTGCAAAGCCGATGAAGCTTCTGTATTCCCGGTATGCTGCCCCGACCTTGGCTCGAGCTGTCCGCTTGGGTCTAGAACAAAACCTGAGAATTTAAACTTAGTATAACATAGCCTCATGCCGGATCCCTAGTAGAAACGATTATCTGCATCATGTGCATCTGACTTAGGGGACTCAACACAGGGGTTGGGTCCGTCTAGGATAGGTGAACCCGAAATAAAAAGACCATCTTGATGCATCTTACCTGCTATATGTACATTATTTATTTCGTCTTGTTTGTTGACCGGCTAAAGAAAGAAAATAACGAAAAACCAAGAGTGAGGTAGGATAGAAATTTATCCGATTTTGGAAACCCCGATATTTGAAAATTCCACGGAACTCTGCCAAAAATTCTGGAAAAAAAGAAGAAGAAGAGAAAATGTATTTCAAAAATGAAAATAAGTTATCATGTTTCCCCGGGGCCGTCAAAGCTGACAGAACTACGCGGGTCTGATTTTCACCGGATGTGAGACACGTAGGCAAACCTCATCAGTTCCGGCCCCCAATAAAAAAATCCAAAAAATAATTTCCTTTAATTCCTTCTTTAGGAGTATTTTTTTTTTAGGAAATTCCAAACAAATAAAAGATAAAAAATAAAAAGTTTAGAACCCAAAAATATTTTTTTCATTAAAAAAAAAGAGACAAATCAAAATACCAAAAAATATTCTCTACCTTTTTATTTTTCATAATTTTCAAAAAATCTCAAAAAAATATTTTCCCTTCTTCCTTCTTTAGAAACAACTTTCTTTGAGACCCCAGTTTCCAAAAATTCAAAAAATATGTTCCTTTAATTCCTTCCTGAAATTCCCAAACAAATCGAAAAAAGAAAAAAAAAAGATCAAAAAATCAGAAAGAAGAGATTTTTAAAAAAAAATCTAAAACTATTTTCCTTCCTTTTTTAATTTTTTCATTCAAAAACAAACAATACAGAAAGTAAAATAATCAATCAAAAATCCAAAAATATATTCTCTTTATTATTTGGCAGTCTTTCTTCCAAAAAGTCAAAAACAAAAATATATATCCGAAACGAAAATTCAAAGAAAATTTTATTCTTTTTCTCCTTTAGATAATCTTTCTTTAATGTCCCTCTTTTTAAAATTTAGGGGGCAACATTCAAAATCAAAAATATTTTCTTTTTTCTTAAATAAAAAAAAAAGACAAAACGATTGGAAATTAAACAATAATATTTTTCTTCTTACTTTTGAAATTCCCAAAGTTCAAAACAAAAGAAAAAGAATCTTTAGAAGTCTTTCATTCAAAAAAAAAAGAGTCAATAAAAATTCAAAAAAATATATTTCCAACATTTTGAGAAGTCTTTTGCCTAGAAATTAAAAGAAACAAAATCAAATCAAAAAGAAAAATACAAAAATATTTTCTTTCTTCTCTAGAAATCTTTATTTCGAAAAAAAAAAAAACAAAAAAAATCAATCAAAAATCAAAATTCAAAATTCAAAATACATTTCCTTTATCTTGAAGTATTTTTCCCAAAAAAAAAAAAAAAAAAAAAGAAGGAAAAATCAAAAGTCCAAAAAATATTTTCTTGCTTCAGAAGTAATTCTTTCAAAACATCAAAAAAAAAATTCTTTCTCCCTTTAAAGCCTTTCCCTCAAAAATTTCAAAACAATATGCCTGAGTTTTATAAAAAAATAAAAGAGTTAGCTTATTTGCTCCATTCTCAATCTTCCCGAACTACGCAAGATCTGATTTATGCGGCGTCATGATACGTAGGCAATCCCCATCGGATTCGATCATGAAAATAAAAATAAAATATAAAAGGGGGGGGGGGG